>OMLC01044900.1:8198-27971 GCA_900302585.1 Regalecus glesne
GATTGTTGGCATACACACACACACACACACACACACACACACACACACACACACTTTAAGTCAGCTTTAGCCTTAGGCAAAGATCTGATTAATGATATCCAAGTGTGTTTGTGTATGGGAGAGATTGCACTTGCATGTTTGACCTAGATATTATTTATAATCTGTAGTCATCAACTGCCACCTAATTCTTCATTTAAAATGCTCTGTAGTGATGGAGATGCGTGAGAACACATAAGCACAAGGTGCAGGAGTAAAGAAAGGGATAAAGGGAGTGAGATTTTGAATAAATATTACAGGTTTAAATCTGTATGCATGTACGTACACGTTTATGGGTGGTGGAATGCCACACATACATGCTAGTTCAAATAGATGTGCTGGCTAGCTGACAAGATATTAGCCTAAAGCTACATTGTAATCTCTAACTCCTAAAGTTGTTGGCTATTGCAAATTTCCCCTCATGGGACTAATAAAGGTTTATCTTGTATCTTACCTTATTTCATATCTATTTTACAACATCTACAACTTCCACCTACTACTTTTAGGATTTGTAACAGCGGCTCATCCTATGATTTATAGTCATTATACACTAATTAACCAAAACATTAAAACCACTGACGGGTAAGTGAGTAACATTGATTGTCTCTTTCCAATAGTACCGGTCAAGGGATGGGATATATTAGGCAGCAAGTGTCAGTTCTTGAAGTTGATGTGCTGGAGGAAAAATAGGCAAGCCTAAACATCTGAGTGACTTTGACAAGGTCCGAGTCATGATGCTTAGACAACTTGTGTGCAGAGATCAAAGTGGTCCAAGGAAGGACAGCTGGTGAACCGGCAACATAGTCAAGGTCGCCCAAGGCTCATTGATGCACATGGGGAGCAAAGGCTAGCCCATCTGGTTCAATTCCACAGAAGAGGTACTGTAACTCAAATTGCTGAAAAAAGTTAATGAAGTGAAAGTGTTTTCTTGGCACACAACCAAGGTCAGTTGAATTTGTTCTCTACATTTTAACCCATTCTATAGTGTGAGGAACAATGTACACAACGGCAGCACAGTGCTCAGGGAGCAGTTAGGAGATCAGTTGTCTTACTCAAGGACATCTCTGCACACTTTCTGTAGTGGCCAGGGATCGAACCACCAGTCTCCGATTATCTCCTAATCATGGCTATGATAGAGCCGTCAGAACACAGTGCATTACAGCTTGCTGTGTGTGGGGCTTTGGTGCTAAAGACTGGTCCGAGTGCCCATGATGACTCCCGTCTACCACCCAAAAAGCCTACAATAAGCACCAGAATTGGACCATGGAATAATGAAAGAAGGTGCCCTAAGGTCATGAATCAGTTCACCTTCTACATCATGTCGGTGGCTTGGGTGCATGGGCATGATTTAGCTGGGGAAGAGATGGTATTAGGATGCACCAGGAAAAAGACAAGCCAGCGGAGGCAGTGTGTTGCTCTGGGCAATGTTTCATGTCATCACACACACAGGATATTTAAAGGGACCATGACCCCGGAAAAGTCATACTTATATGCATGACACGTTATATTCAATAATTGCATGAAACCACAGTTTGTAGCACCACCTTAAGAACAAGTGTAAGAACAAGGGTAAATTATGTGAGTCGCATTCACTACAAGTGTTTCTTTGTAAAGAAATTGCCTTAATGTCAAAAATGTCAGTAATACAGAATGTGTGATGGATCGTTCAATGTGGAGCAAAGCAGGGAAATTGGCAATATGAAAACTAAGCATATGAATAGTATATTTTGATAGCTTTGAATTAATTTGGATAAGAACTCAACTTTATAGACTTTATGAAATAATTTTGAAAATGTGAATCATTTGACCCTTTTGGGGTGCCTTGCAGTCTCTCGTAGAGACAATGGTCTCCATCCTCATCCAGGCTTTTGACCATGCTCCACTGAGGCAGCAGCAATGTGGAGCCAGACACTTTATCAGACCCCACTCTACACTGACTGACCTAGCCTCTGTAGAAATATGCTCAGTCATTCTACCAGCATCCGTCAGACCTCTGAATCATAGATGTATCTGCACTTGAGGGTGAGGGTGCAGTGGAAGAAGCTTGGTGATCAGTTATGTTTAACATTTAATAGTTTGTGAGGATTTCTGTTAGTCACCAGTTATTTGTAATGATGACTAACTTGCTCATTGTAATTTAATGGGTCATTATTATAATCCGTCCATCCATCCATCGTCAACCGCTTATCCGAAATCGGGTCGCGGGGGAACTGGAGCCTATCTCCGTTCTCATTGGGCGAGAGGCGGGGTGCACCCTGTATAGGTCGCCAGTCTATCACAGGGCAGAGCAGTTAGGGGTTAAGTGTCTTGCTCAAGGACACCTCGACACGCTTCTCTGCAGGACCGGGGATCGAACCTGCAACCTTCCGATCGCCAGGCGACCGCTCTACCCACTGAGCCATGCCGCCTCCATCATTATTATAATATGTGGGTTAATTTATGCACACACGTACTGATTACACAATGCCACAGGTCTCCCCTGCCTGTGTGTGTGTGTGTGTGTGTGTGTGCATGCATGGTGCCTTTATGGTGAGCAAACCCATACTGTCAGTAAGCATTAATAATGGAGTTAATAAATAATTTAGTAAAATCTGTCTGGGGTCCTTCTGAACAACAGTGTGTGGGTTTGTGTGCATACATATTAGTGATGCTCTTTTGGCATGCTAGCAGCATCATGAGTTGACTATTTAGCCTTCCAAACTCCCACTGGTTAACCTTGAAGGGTTGGAGACCGTTTTTAAAATATCCTAAAGCTTTTTAAAATTTGTTTCCAAATCCTAACTGACCATTTTTCCTCTTATCAGCTCCGCTCGGCTTGACAGTTGTATGATTTCACAAATTCAAAGCTGTACAGTACAACCACACCCCTGCAGTGTAAGGCTACAGGGACGTCAATGCCCAGTACAACCAGTCTTATATTGTTGGCCACTTGGGGCTTAGGCCTAAGCAGTGTTTAAGTGCTTTTCACAAGGTCACTTGAACACTGGATGTTGACAGAAGGAAGAGTGTGTCAAGTTCAGTTCCCTCAAATCACCGCCTGCCCAGTAATAAGTTTGCTTTTATAACTGCAACTGACTACTGACTGCTACCATAGCTAACTAATGTGATCTAGGCTCCAGGAGGAAAGGAGAATTTTATTTTAAGGGACCGTGTGCAGCTTTGAACATTTAATGTCACCATTTGATGCACCACACCAGATTATAGCTTCAAGATCATTTACATCTGCAGTGCCTGCATGACTTTTTAATGGTAGGAGGAAACCCACACACATATGAGGAGACCATGCAAACTCCACACAGAAATGACCTGGTACAGAATTTGAACCACGCGACAGTGCTTACTGCTGTGCCACTGTACTGCCCCAATGAGGTGTTTCACTACAGCTATCCCCTTCTCTCTCTCTGTGTGTGTGTGTGTGGGTGTGGGTGTGTGGGAGTGCATGAACATGTCACGTCATTGTACCTCATAGTCCTCTCTAAGATGACCAAAATAAATTCTGTGAGAAAAATAGATTTTGGTTTGTATGTGCCCCAGGTCGTTTATGGAAAGCAAAGGTGTTGTTAGTTCACTAATCAGATTTTTTTAATGAACAGAAATTCAAGAAATAACCTTGTTAAGTAACAATGTGTCACATGAAGTAAGTTATGTTGTGATGGGATTCATGTGGTGGTGCATCTGATCATGTTTTTTTTCACAGGCTGTATTCCTGTCACGAAATGGAACAGTTTCTGTCATCAATCTGATTATTACTTGGTTGAAATTAATTTAATGGTTTTGCATCTGACATCTTTGCTTTATAGCCACGCTGTCACACCTGTTCTGTTTTAACTGTCACACCAGATAGCACACTATTAATTCACTGGTACTGATTCATTCTCTCTCTCTCTCTCTCTCTCTCCCTCTCTCTCACCCTCTCTCTCACCTCTTTTCTTTCCATGTATCTCTCTCATCCTGACACTCCCTCTCTTCCTCCTTCTCTTGTCACCCTGTCTCTCTCTATATACCTCTCTCTGCCACTCTCTCTCTTGCTCTATAAAGCACTCTTATTTGGACAGGGAGACCTCTCTGATTCTGAGAAGCATAGCTGGGAAGCCTTCCCACCTGCTGACCAAGGTGACGCCTTTTTCACTTCTCTTTTTCTTCTTTACTTTTTCTTTGTATGTATTTGGTCCCCCTCTTCCCTTTATCACCGGTGGCTTTTTAACCTCAGCCCCTTTTGCATGAGTGAAGGAGCATGCCTCATCCAGAGCCCTGTTGCATGGTCTTGAAAACTACTTTCTCCATCTGTTTCTGTCTCCTCCTTGCTTGCTCGGCCTGTTTTAAGAATTGTTATGAGGTCAGTTTTCATTTGTGTCTCTAACTGTCCTTGTGTAAGGCTGTGAAGCATCTTGTATGCTTTCAATAGACTGACTGGTTTTCCTAAAGGATCACAAAGTAAAAATGCTAACCTTTTATCAGTTTTTATTTGTCAAACGATTCAATGTCTCACTTTCCTCTGCCTTTGATGCAAGAATATTTCTGACCAAAATGCTGTGGTAATATCTGACATGTCATTAGTCTTAATGTGCATTAATGATTCCAAATGCCAAGTAGTTGCCTCAAACCGTTATAGTGAGAGTCATTTAACTAAAAAAGTTGGGGGCCCTGAGGGGGCTATGGTAGCTCCAATATTAGTGCATGAGCATCATGAAATCATAATCAAGGTGTTGCAGGTTTGATTTCAATGTAGGGTGTCAGCAAGGGCATCCGGCCTTAATCCCCCTTGCTCCATTTAGGTCCATGTTCACCCCCACAACATGAGAACTAATCAGGACACATAGAAAGGAACCTTTTAGATATGCTGCATACATATTTTATACACACACACACACACAATTTGGGTCCTAATACTGAACCATGTCCATTATGGATACAGTTATTCAGGGGCCTCTCGTAGAAAATAAGGTGCTAATTTGCAAAGATCCAAAACACAGATGGATATACTATAAAAATCTAAATAGATACTATTACTCATCCTGGTGGTATGTAGATATTAAAGTATGTAGACAAAAAATAAATTCATAATAAACTGACAGATCCATCCCCTGGTCTCCAAATACCAAAAGTAGATAGTAGGAGAAGATAATGCTATCTAGTACATTTACCTGTTAGTGATGAAATCAATATACCATAATAAATATTCTGCATTCAGCGGCCCCATTTCCAAGTCAGTTACCAGATCCAGTGCATCTCGGCCATTTAATTTGTGAATCTAATCCATGTTTTACAAATAGAAGCATGCCCTTGTGCATGATGTAAGATGATGTGTTTCTATCTAATTTGAATATGTCTTGGGTGATCCTTTGGAAACTTTGTGTTTTATTGAACATCGTTGTCTGTGACAATATTGACAGGAATATATAATCGCCATCCTTTCCATCAAAAGCTAACGTGTGGTGTACATTTTGCAATCCACAAATGTGATAGGCAGGTCTGCTTTATTTAGGAATCACCAATGGTCCAGGCGAAAGCCAAATGTTTGCCATTGTGAATGAAAGTGATATAAAACAATTCAATGGTTGTTGTATGGGATTGGATGACAGAATTTAAAGGAATTTACTAAGAATGGTTCGTCAGCTCTTGTCCAACAAAACCACCTTTGGAAAGATTGCTCGGCCTACATTGTAAGCAAACATTATTCATTAAGGGCTTCATATTTGGGCTGAGGGAAGTAAGTTAAGGTAAGTTAGTGTCTGTGTTTGCTTCAAGCAGCTAGTCGTACATAAAAGTGTGGATAGACTCTGAAAGTGAAACCAGATCTCCCCCATGAAGTGGGATAGATTAATAGCCCCTGGGAGAGTTCCATGGCAAGTACAATGTTAAATCAGCAGGAATGAGGTACAGCTGAGTATAGTGAGATTCTACACACACAGCTGCACTGAAGTGCACATATCGCATGTTAAACTATACGATTATCTCCGTTTTGTGTTGACCAGTAATGCACCTGTACTATTTGAAGGCTTATTTTGTGTGAGGGGGATTGTGGCTATGCAACAGTTGTCCTAATTACCAGTAAATGAAGTTGTGCTTGAATGATCAGCATGGTACAAACATCTCTGACATAGTTCAGTGTTTTTCCTTGGGGAAAAAGATACAGATAAATGTCGGTTTCTAAAATGGAATGCAGTCTGCTCAGAATTTTAATTTATTTTTTTCAAATGTTTGCTTTTAGCAGTAACACATGGTCAGCTTTTTCAGCACTTTTAAAATGATTAATCAAAAATAGGTCAAACGGCAACTGAGGCAGCACTGAGTAGAATTTGCTTGAGTAGAAAAAGGAGGATTTTCTGCAGCATATCACTTGGTTCATCTTGAGATTTCTCCCTTGCACAACCAGATATTTGATAAGAAGATGACTTATGCTCATTTCTATGAGAAAAAAAAACACCAGTCTCTCTGGAAAGTACAGCAGTCTGTTGTACCTGAAGAAGTGGAGCTCTATGTGAACAAGTTTACCAAGAACAAAACGTGCTGATCTCTGTTGGAAAACAATTTACAGGGAGATTCAAAGGACAGACTCAGCGATGATATGGAGACCCATAAACAGGATGGGATTCTCTATTTGTTGGGTGGATGCTTGCATCCCACATGTATGAGCCTGGCATCCCAGTCTGTTCAGTTGAGGGACTGTCTCCAAGCCCAATTTTATCCTGGAAGACACATTTTAAAGCGCTCTGCCAACTCGGGTGGTCAGTGGTAAAAGTTTAAAAGTAGA
Organism: Regalecus glesne; assembly: GCA_900302585.1. NCBI lineage: Eukaryota > Metazoa > Chordata > Actinopteri > Lampriformes > Regalecidae > Regalecus > Regalecus glesne. The sequence continues at coordinate 14,989 of OMLC01044900.1, forward strand.
GTGTGTTTATATGAAGCCCTGTAGCAGGTGTTTGGAGCACAGCCAGTTGCAGTAACAGGGCTTAGTAAACGAGCTTGGCGCTACCTAACACGGATCAATAAAGATAATGGGGCTAGTTCCCTGGCTTTGCTCCTGCTGCTGCTGTTATTGTAGTCGATGTGTTGCTCTTCAGCAGAGTTTTAGAGGACACCCAGAGCAGAATACCTGGTAGAAAGGTCATCTAGGGCTCCCAGTAGAGAACTGCCATTCACATTTAAGCTCATGGTCAAACCACTTACCAGTCAGCAGCCAACACTGAACCAAGTACTGTACAGTTTCACTTTTAACAGAGAGGACAGCATGTTTTTCTCTGCAAATCAATAAGACAACACGTGGTAAAAAAGCACAGTAACAAGGGCAAGACTAAGGATTGTATACAAAGAGCATCTCAGGTAGACTCAAATGTGAGTGAATGCAAAAGCCTTTCACAGGATTTAAACGTTACGAAGGTGAGGTGCAGGCCTGTTGGAGTTGGCTAGTTTGCTCCATAGCCTCATGGTGGGTGATGGCAAAAGCAACATCCATCCAGCTTTAGCCAAGAATGAGACAAAGTGTTAAATGTTGTGTTCCTAATAAGAAGCAGTGAATCACAGTCACTAAGTCACCGCAGAGCAGACGGAATTCTCTGATTGACCTCCAAGTTAGACCACATGAAAGTCATGAGAAATTACCATCTTCAACATAAAGACCAACTCAAGCCGAGTGTCCAAATATCATTGTCAGTGATTATTGATTGGTGAAAGAGCTGCTGTTCTAAAATGGCATTTTAGTGTAGAATGAAATACTATAAGAAATATGGTTATGGTATGTTCTGAGTTATTTCTTTAAAAAAAACTAATGTCCAGCCAAAATAACACATTTAATTTATAACCAATGTCATGCCAAAATCAAAATTCCCAGCTGCCTGAAAATCCAAATTATGGCACATCTTGGCAGTGATAAAAGCAGCTTAAAAGTAAAATATCTTTTATAAACTTCAAATTTGGACCAGAAAATTGATTCGTTTTGGATAGACATGAGTTGTAGCATATTATTTGTGGATAGTGCCTTTCCCCACTTTGCTTAATAAGAACCAGTACAGGAAATTACAGCCAGATCAAAACGTGGTGACTTTCAGGGTGTGTAAGGCTAGTTAGTCTTCTATACTGACCAGTATTTAGACATCCTGTTAATTCCAAATATCCACTTAATTGGAAAATTGGATGAAGTGAATGTGTAATTTTTTGTCTACTTGAAGCAGCTGTAGACAACGGTTCAACTTCTCCAACTTCCACCGTTTCCAAATGTTTTTTTTTAAATTGTTTGTGTTGCTAGGGGAAAGACGACTGGATTGCTATCCCATTTTTTAGCAGTCTGACTATTATCCAAAGCAAGAGGCAACGTAAGAATCCAAATTTGAACTAGAAACCCAATCTCAGTGCTACCTGGACTTACTCACCTCATATCAATTGAATCCTGGACTCCCTCTCCAACCGACCCCGAAGACTGTAAGACAGGGCAAGCACACATCCCTCATCCTGAGCACCGGCATCCCCCAGGGCTGTGTGCTTAGCCCTCTTTTTTATGCAGTGTTCACACATGACTGTCAACCAAAACATCCGGTGGTATTAATAAGTAGGCAGGTTGTGCTAGTTACTGATCCGGTAGAGCAATTGCCAACTGAATGTCTGCACAAAAAAAAGTTATCTACTGCCACTTAAACTTCAAGTTGGCAAAATGTAGTTATATTAAAACCCTATAGCAGCCTCAAAAGGTATTTGGGCCTATCTGGAAAATTGCAGCCAACTACCAGTAAATCCTCTGTCTTATCTGGTAAAATAGTTTATTGAACCACCCACTTTTGGCAGGTAACCAACCAAGGCTTCTTAACTTTTGTCTTGTTTGCTTGTTTTTGTTTCTTGTAATATGATTTGCTGGTGAATGAGTGGATGGCTGCTACACTGCAGCCTGCCAACAAAATGGTTACCGTGCTTCTCTGAGGAAGCCTTGCACTACATGCCCAGAAAGGAAACATCTGTCTGGGTTTTGAGATTCAGAGGGTGATCATAATGCGACTGGTCATTTAGTTCCTGGGTTTAGAATATTTGTTAGAGAGCCAGCCCAAGCCTTCCCTGCTGCTCTTAAGCATTTACTGGATCTCACTAAAGCAGAAGCCGCTTACTGCCCAAGAATAACTTTTTTATTTATTGATGTGTGTGAATATGTTGTGCATGTTTGCTCTTTTCTAAGTGTATGCATTAGAGAGAGGGTTAGTAGGTCTTATTTTTGATTGGATCACTATGATTTGCTTTGATTGGATGGCAACGCAGACAAGACAGTTTGATTGGATATTAGCAGAACGTGCAGGATCAGCAGGGATTATCCTCTTTTCAGCAGAGAGGGGTGATTCCCATGGCAGCCATGTGTGACTGTGTATAACACACACACACACACACACACACACACACACACACACAACATCAACTGGCTGGCACTCAAGCTGCACATGGCTCTATCTGTAGTCTGTGGCCTCTGGCTGTTGCGGAAATGACAGCATCCAGGGATAAATCCAGCCAAGTACCACTTTTAGTTTTCAGCTGTTGAAGTGATTTTCAAAGTCATTTTAATTCATTTATTTATTTAATTTAATTACTTTTATTTGTTTAACGGGAACAGCCATCGTTCCGACATGATGTTGGGATCTGCTCTCAGTGCTAGTGTTAAAATTCAATATCAACAGTAGCATAACTTTTTGCATTTTATGTTAAAAAGAATCTTGAAGACAAAATAATCAAATATTTCCGAATCCCTTTTTTTCGGTTTATTGGTGTGACAAAAGTCCAATTTAAGTGTTCATTGCCTTGTCCTAGAGCAGCCATGTTGATGCTTTACCATTCATGAACTGCCGTGCATATTTCGTGTGTCTGTTGAAAAGTAAAATAAATTATAGAAGTTTTAGTACCGTGCTCAAACATATTTAGAACCAACCACTTCAAAAAGGAGTGCTGGGAGGGTTATTGGTTTTCTGGATGCAGCCCAAGAGCACAAACGGAACCACATCTGCTCAGTATTACAGACTGTCAGGAAAACAGGGTTGTTCAGGTAGTAGCTCCTATTAGATCATAGAAGGGTGCAGCATGTTACTGATATCATGCCATGGCAGACGCCGTATGTTTATGATGTAATGGAAACATAGTCTTTCATTGTTTGTAGAATGGGGTTTATATGTGTTGACCCAAATACTTTCATTGGCACGGTTCCTATTTTCATTGCCTTCAATAAATCATCTTGAATGATAAACACGCTCTACGTTATCTTTAGAGGCTGAGAAAGTTAATGATTTCCCGCATTGAATGCCAGTCCCTAGGTGACATTTTTATGGCCATCATCATGATGGAGCTTTTCAAATGGTTTTCATAATCCCACTATTCCACGCTTAGCCAGAGATAAATGAGCGGCACACCTACTATATAATGCATTTTATCTTTGGGCTGTCATGTAATGGCATATTTATGAGTAAATTCCATTTTTCTTTAGCTTATATCTAACTATTCACCTGTTAGGGGTGGCATGGCTCTGGAGGTAGAGCAGGTTGTCTAGTATTCGGAAGGCCACTGGTTTGATCCCCCTTCAGAAAGCATGTTGAAGTGTCCCTGAGCAAGCCACTGAACCCCTAACTGCTCCCCAGGATGCTTCAGCTGCTCACCGCTCCTATATAATGCGTTAAATATAGAGGAAAAAATAATTTTAAAAGACCAAATGGACCAAATAAAGTGGCTTTCCTGAATATAGTCAATCCTTTTGTACATATCTGCAGATTGTTGTGTTTTTATTCTGTGTGAAGTACACCGATAGCCACAAAACCAGAGTCAAATTCCATGTGTGTGCAAACCTACATGGCCTGTAAATCTGATTCTGATGAAAAGGAATATGCAGAGTTGTGCATAATAAATCACCTTAATTTGCGTTGAACCAGTCCATATGTTCAACTTAGACCACGTTAATCGGTGCTGGCATATTATAACGATGAAACAATTGAGGGCATTATACTTGGCCCAGAACATAATGATAGAACACAACCACACAGGGAATGTAGAATATATACAGGCCGAACATAAAACACACTATAAAAACTAAAAACACAACAACAGCAATGTTCCCTTTAGAACAATAACAGCTAACCGTTTTATTATTTGGCATTCTAACTTTTTGTCCGTATACTTATTTTATTAGTTTATAGTGAAGTGGTAGTCAACTAGAGAAAAGTGGCTTAATAGGTGCCAAAGCTGAGGAAGTAGGGCAGTTGTCTAGTAATCAGAAGAGGAGTTTTCGTTCCTTCAGAAAGTGTGTCAAAGTGTCCTTGAGCAAGACACTAAACCCTTAACTACTTGGGAAAATGGATGAAAATTAGCCTGGTGGCTAAATCTGACATGTTTACATTCTAAATGTTAATTTATATGCACTGATCCTCTAAAAAAAGTATATATATAATTATTGTATCATGAAGTAGGTAGCCACCATACCAAAAAGGAAAAACCTATTTATGGCCTATTTTCCCCCATTGAACTGAGGCCAGATGGGTTTACCCTCCACCATATCCCCGTTTAATTGGTATAAGCAGATGCTGAGCTCCATCACGGGTCTCAATCCTTACTTTTAATAAGCGCAAATCTCAGTAGATCTGAGACTGGACTCAAATCCAGTTTCACTGCATTGCTTTTAGTACTAGCCTGGGTAGGTGCTATGTCCACCAACCTAACATAGCCACTCTCCCCAGCTCATCGAGCTTTTTAAATAGACTCTGGCTTACACATATACACACGTGTACGCATGCATGCCCCCCCCCACACACACAGACTTCCATGTCTGGCTTTATTTATCACAGTTTTAGCATGAGTTAGGATGAGACTAGCTCCTGAAGTAGTCGTACAGCGGAGTTAGATTAGAGACCACAAGGCCAAGTGTATTTCCTGAAGTGGTGATTTGGCTGAAGGTGTCTTAATTATCCCCAGTGGCTGCGTGAGCAGCAGCCACTTAGAGAAGGAGTTGGTGCAGAACCACAGCTGTCTGTGTGTGTTTGCATTCAAGCGAGTGATCTGTCGTCGGTGAAAGCTATGCGTTTTGGCACATTTTGCGTGTTTGCGTACATAGTATAGTTTTTCTGTGTCAGTGTTACATTGGCTCAGCAAGATGCGCAATCCACCCTCCCACACTCATACCCCTGGCCTACTTCTGCTCTCCCCATACAAATCCAATCATACCGGGCGCTTATTTGCTGTATGGTGGCTCAGAAGGGACAAATTACCCAACATCAAAGCGAGTCATTTAGTATTTTACAGCCAGGCTGGCAATGTTAATTTTAGCTTCACTTTCTGTTGCATCCCCATAATGTAGGACGGCTGAATATACATGCGGCAGAGAGAGTGATTGTGTTGTCGGTGGTGCAAGGATGCAATTAGACATTATATAGGCACTTGCAGGGTATATTCAGGGGATGTGTTTTTTCCTGTGGAACCTCAAAGTTGCATGTTAATTGTGGGAGGCCTTACTAGAAAAAGACACAGTAATTGAATGCTGTTCTAAACCCATTGCTGTTTGTGGAATGGTTTTTGACCATGCTTGTGCAGTGAGAGAGGTCTGTTTTATATATCGGTTCCCAAGTTGTGGGGGTGGACAGTATGAAAGTATTTTTCTTGTGTTCTTGATAGATTGTAATGGTGGTGTTGGTGATTATGATGATGGTTTACTACTCGGCTGCCTTAGGCATGTTATGCATTATGTAGGCAGTATTGATAACTGAAAGGACGTGTTTTTGAAGATAATATTTCATCCATCCATCGTCAACTGCTTATCTGAAATCAGGTCATGCCGGAGCCTATCCCGGCGTTCATTTTGGGTAGAAGGTGTGGGAACACCCAGGACAGGTTGCCATTCTATCACATGACTCCAGTAGTTAGGGATTCAGTGTCTTGCTCGAGGATGCTTGGAAATGTTTTCCGGAAGAACTGTGTGTTGAACCTAGAATCTCCTGATTACTAGATGATCGCCCTAGCTCCTGAGTTATGCAACCCCTGCTTTAAACTCAGGGTTGAATAAGTTCACGATTAATCTTCTAAAATGAGGATTATAAACAGTGGCATGTTCATAATCTTCCTTTCACTTTTTACTCTTGTGTATAGACCTTTATAACATATTGCTGATATGAAATAACATGAGTGATGTATATGTACATATTATGTACATATTTATACATAATAAGCATTTATTATGTAAAAACTGCATCTATATCTGTATCTTTGAATCCATACATCAGATCTTATTATAGATCTTATTAATCATTTCAGTGATTTTATTTTTATTTTTTCCTCTCCAGACGGTCTTAGCTAGTGTGCCGGGCCGGGACGCGTAACGAGAGAAGCCATCAGAACAGAGGCTTTTCATTTAGGAACTATTTACTTGCTCAGGCTCTTCTACTGCTGTTGCTAAGGCAGACGTTCAGAGTTTGGGACTAGGGCATATTGTGCATGTTGAGGGGGGTAGGGAGTCATTTTCGGGGTGTTGATAAGGAGATTGGCTCGTAATCTCATCCTCCCTTCAGCCCCCTCCCCCTCTTCCCCCGTCATTATCTGCTTATTCTGCCCTTTCGCTTGTTCAGTATATGGACCCCCTTGGTTACGGTGTTGGAGGGAGGGCTGGTGTTTGTGTGTGTGTAGGGGTGTGTTTGGAGCATAAGCTGATTGGCTTAAGTGGAGCAGCCCCTTTAGGCACACATGCATGCATACAAACACACATAGCTCTCTATAGAGCTTTTGCAACTCCTGGTGTTACCTTAAATCTGACTGCAAACCACAGAAGCAATAGAAAGTTCTTACATATATGTATTTGACTTCGGTTGATAGAAGTCAAAGCTACAGCCATGTGCATAATTTAGCAATCACACACACACAGGAAAATATATCAAAGGATAACATTTCACTGTCTGATGTAGATGATGCTCAATACCCTCGCATCCAGGTTTCCTGTGAGCCCGTGTTACGCCTGCTCTGGGGAGAAGGGAAGAAAGGGAAACAACAGACACAGAGAACCGGGGATGAAATAGCAGATGATTCGAAATATGGTGGCTCTTAAAAGACAGGATTACCGTAGCAGAGAAAACAATTAGAGCTGGAAACAAAACTCAAGACTATGTTTGGCTGTGCAAAATGGGTACAGAGAAGGAAAATGAGGAGGAAGAGAGAGGGAGGGTAAGAAGAGCTTGAGATAAAGAGATCAGTGCATGTGTGTTGGCATGGCATCAAAGCCCCTCCTCCACCCTGGATCTCTCCGTCATCCCTCTCCTCTCTCTGTCATTCTCTCTGCCTCAGCCAGGGTAAGGGGAAATGTACCATCGCTTCCTCTCACTCGTCGGCTAGTCAGTCGGTCAGACAGCTAACCAATCAGCCAGTAAGGGATCCACCCGGGCCAGGCAGACAGTTGGGAATTCAGGCATCTTTTAAGGCGGTCAGTAGGGTCGAGCACCATCTCTGCTCTCCTTCCACCTGGATCTACACAATCCCTTTTGGTGCCTGTATCTCTCATCTCTCTTCCTTCGTAGTGTTCTCATCCAACTGGCCTGAGTTTTCAGGATCTTTGGGTTATTTTTGTGTTGTTGGAGTTTATCATCACGGACTGTTTTGTTTATGCTCAGATTGTTCTGCTGATCTGCTTCCATCAGTTGAAGGAGTTGGATTCACTTTGATGACCAGGTTTTCAACTACGGGGTACCATGGACTGGTACCATTTATGTTTTTAACCAACTGTTTTGACTGGAAATCCATAATTTTGTGCGGACTGCTGATCAAGAGGAGTGTGTGTTTTTGAAACAGGATTTTCTGTGTGATATTTGCAAGAGAAGCTCAGATCCATAGATTATTTTCTGGAATTTATTCATCTCACTTCATATTAGAGGATCCTGGACCAGGGATTCTTAGTGAACAGATTTTTTTTTTACCTCTTTCTCTCTCTATCTCTCTCTCTGAGGACCATCTTCTCTTCCTCATGTCGTTACACAGTAACAAATGCCTATGTACTGCAGAGAAACCCTAGTATGTGTGTGTTCAAGACTGCAGAGCAACATAGCTTGTGGACATGATTTAATTCCATTAAGCATATTTTTATCTATAAAGGAGAAAATGGCGAATGGATAATCCTGTTAAAAACGAGATTGCAACATATAGCATCCAAAGCTAATCCACTCTTCTCCCAGGAGAAACACATTCACAGAGTGAAGGAATAAGAGTGAAAGAGATGCTGTGGTTTTGCATCACCAGCCATCTACGGTCAGTCATAGGACGCCCTCTCTCAGATTAACCCACTGAATGATTGTTTTTGGGCTGTTATTTTCCAGAGAATACTAGCTTTTGAAACTCACTTCTGCTTCTCATCCTCTATAATCGTACTGTGGCAACCTGTTAGGAAATCATAAGCATGCTGTGGACATGACTGGCAAAATTCTGATTAATCACTGTGAGTCAAGCATGCTGGCACTTTACTAGTGCAGAGTTTGCTAGAAGACCAGTGCTCTGAACATTACACAGTCAAGAGAGTTTGGCCGAGAAGAAGTTTCCAAACTCTTGTTCACAAACACGGGGACATCTCAGAGTTGTTGCTCTCGGGATACTCGATTTGTTGTGAAGCTATCGCTGAACGGACACAGAAATACTGACTGTTAGAGGAGAGAAATAGCCAAGATGAACTCCTGCTGGAGAAATCAGGTTAGTGAGCAGTACAGCAAGTGTTTGACAAGTTACAAGCCTGCATCCAAAATGGGCCTTTGGTACTGTTCAGGGAATTTCAGATGATATAGAATACTATTTATTATGGTTTGTTATGTTGGTACTGAAGATGTATCTGTATGTGCTGCTGATCATACTGACTGTTTTCCATCTATATATAAGATAAGATAAGATATTCCTTTAGTCCCACAGGGGAAAATTTATGGTGTTACACCAGCAAAGTGAAAATTAAAAACAGATGGGTAGGAAATCTAAAGAGCCATAAAAATATAGGAGCAACATAAGCAAGGGGAAATCTTACAAAATACTAATATGATATACGGTATGAACTAAATAAATAAAATAAATGTGTGTGTGCTCGCTTCTGTGTGTGTATTTAGGAAGAGCAGGCTGCCAAGGTGAAAGCGGAGAAAATCCGAGTGGCCCTGGAGAAAATCAAAGAAGCCCAGGTGAAAAAGGTGAGTCTGGCAAAAACACATACAAGCTCAGACACAAATTACCGGGGGGATTGAAACAGCAAGGACTATGTTGGTTGGTATAAGGTGGCATGTGGGTAGAATTGATTTTTGTGAGCGTGCTGCTGCATCAGTTTGAGTGAATTGACCTCAGCTGTTGTTTGTGTTGGGTGTAACGGTGAACTGACCCAGATGGACTTGGGTGCAGGAGGGAGGCCACACGACCACTGGGCTAGATAGAGACCACTGGACACATGCCACACACACATACACACAGCACTCAATTTAATGACCAACACATCTCAAGTTAAGCTCAAATCCCAGTGACTGGATTATCAGAGAACCTGACTCTCTTACTGAGAGAGGCAGGGAGGGGAGAGATGGTGAGAAAGAAGAGAGAGACTGTGAGAAAGGGAGAGAGTGACTGTGAGAAAAGGAGAGATGGAAGACTGCACGTGTTAGCTGACCTAGATAAAAAAAGCTGGTAGTCTGAGAAGCTGTTGTAAGCTAACCCACTCACTGCTTTTGGGGTTTCTATTTCTATTATATTAAAAAAGGTGTAGGTAGATGGAGCTGTTGTTGTAAAAATATGATCCATTGTCTGTATCCAAAATAAACAGAATTAAAATAGGAAGCGAGACTATTACTGTCTACCAACCTTATCTTGTATAATGCTGCCAACTGGCAGCAGGGAGGAAAAGCCCTGTTTCCCCCACTCCAACCTGTGTCTGTGTCTGTGTGTGTATGTGTGTATGTGTGGGTGCACGTGCACACACCTATTCACAACAAGCAAGCTGCCAACATGAAGCCAGAGAAAATCTTGTTTCATCTGGATGAAAACTGTGTGTGCGTGCGCGCGAATGTACGTATGTGAACTATTGTTGATTATCTTTTAATCTGTTTTATTTATTTTTTCCATTTTCTTTTACAAAATGGTTGCTGCTTGTGTTATTAGTTTACAGATACAGACAATGACTCCCCCACTCTCTTTCTCTAGCTGGTGATCCGTGTCCATCTGTCAGATGAGAGCTCAAAAACCATGATGGTTGATGAGAGACAGACCGTCAGACAGGTAGGGAGTGATTATTTCATCCCATCCCTCCAAATATAGCTTACATTGCATCTACTCTTTAGAACTCTCTCAAACCCATTACGTTTTCTATACCTATCAAGAAGTTAATAAATCTGCACATTTTATTTAACTTTACAGTAGTGGTAGTAAGAATCACTTTTAGTGATGATTGCAGTTAATGAATCGACATTAGATTTGGCTATTTTGACACCATTATTGTATCATTGTATATTTCCTGAAGTTTTAACATTTTCAGCTGCAGTGATTTTGCTACTTACTACTAGTGTAAGTTGTAGTATCGGTTTCAGCAGCTTTAGCAGAAGTGTACGTAGCACTAATAGTAAATATAGAAGTAATAGCAGTATATTATCTCTGACAGTCATACATGTTATGCTGTCTTGCCATCATCGTGGATCATTGTCCAATGTGTCATGCCTTTTAGGTCCTTGATAGTCTTCTGGACAAATCTCACTGTGGATACAGCCCCGATTGGTCCTTGGTTGAAACTATCAGTGAACTGCAAATGGGTATGAAGACACTCACACTCACAAATTGCTTAAGCCTCTAATTTGTCATTGGAATGCATTAGTGTTGGCCACTAGACCCTTATTAAAGTGTGTCCCCTCCACTGTTGGTTGGCTCTCTCTTCTAGATTAGCATTGGAACTCATTCGGTTTCATAACACCACAGAGATTAAACACTATAGTGTGTGTATATACATATGTGTGAGAGAGAGAGAAGGGTGGGTGTGCAATTGTGCACGTTTTTTTGAGTGACTTTGTGTGTATGTATTTTTTTACACAGATCTGTGTGTATGCGTATGCATGCATGTGTGGGTAGATAGGAACTAGGGTTGGCTATCATTTGGTTTTCTCAGTCAAAACCAGTCGATGCTGAATTCTGGTTCAGAGCTCTCTGGAGATCAACTGGAGGAGGTGTCATATTTGTCTGAAGTTCACTATATTGTAGATGGGTCCTTTCTGATGTTTTTTTTACAGAATTAACTCCTGTTATAACAGAAAGAAAAGGTCTTGCTCTTGGGTTCAAATCCCATCCTAGGTCCTTTCTGTGTGGAGTTTTCATGTTCTCCCTGTATCTATGTGTGTTTCCTCCTGGTGTTCCGGTTTCCTACCAAAGATATGCATGTTAGAGTTAATAATCCTGCCTGTGCCCCTGAGCAAGGCAACAGGAAAAAGAAAATTAGGGTTGGTCCACAGGCACTGGCGCTCCTCGCTGTTCAGATGGGTTAAATGCAGAGAACGAATTTCATTGTATGCACATAAATCAAGCTTCTTCTTCTTCATTAAAAATATCTGATTCTTGAAGGTCAGAACCGTTTTTTTATACTAGCCCCAGTGAGAACTGTCTCTAAATTTTTGTCCAGATATTTCAGATAAGTTGCATACTGTTATTGAGTGTGAGCATATGTGCTCACTGGTATTTTTTAAAGCAAGGTCTTTTCAACACTGATATTAGACATTAGCTGTAAGCAAGTATCAAACAGTATTGACTTTCTTCCAGAGATAGAGGATGACCACTGAATAGTCCTGTTAGCACACTGTCTACAGACACACACACACACACACACGCCTTATGTAGGTCTGGAGCAATGATGCGTGTGATCTAACCCACATCTTCAGGGCTTCCAGTGAAAGACTGACCTGATAAGGTTATGAAAGAGAAAAAGAGAAAAGAATGGAAAGCAAGAGATGGAAAAGGGGAAGGTCAGACCCTAATCATTCCCATCATGCATTACTTAGATATGGAGAGAGGTAGAGATCAGCCAGAGGTGCCAGAAGAGAGAGAGAGAGTAAGGAACAGAAAGCTGCGGAGACTGGCACATTGTTCTTGTGTCCTGTTTAACTAATAGTTGAACCTAACTTTGTGCTTACAGAAACACTTGCAAAGTGCACCAAACAAGGAATTGAAAGTCCAAATGGGTCTTGACAGTATTTAGGGACATAAGTGGCTGAAATTGCTGAATGATCCGTTTAGGCTGTCCCATTTCTGCGTGAAAGCCTTGCCCCATATTGCTTCTAAATGTGGATGGTAAGCCCTTGTGATGTGAGGTTAGATGTTTGAACCACTGTACAATAGTAAGTTTTTAGTCCATAGAACGAAGGCTGTATGTGCCACAATAGGGTAGTAGGCTTTTAATCACTTGTAAAGATTTCAAATATTTGCAGGTTGGGTTGAGGCTGTTGTCAAAAAACTCATGTTGACTCGACTGTAAAGTATTTGTGATTTTATTCCTCCAAGGACAACATTGGAAAAACATTGAGATGGGGTGGGGCGGGGTAGACAGAGACATACCAAAGGAGACCGAGGAGGAGGGGAAATGAGCCCGGTAGATTCCGATGAGTTGTTCAGTCTCTACTGAATGTTTGATACTTATACCGTATGGAGACCTACAGCAGGCCCGAAGCCTAGACACACTAACAGATGTACCTCCATTCTGCAGGCCGTGCACTTGACTGACTGACTGGCAGACAGACTTCCTTCATTTAAGCAGTCATGTCTGTGAACCAGACAAGGAAAGACAAGATAGATAGACAGATGGACACCAGGGCTTTGTTCATCCCACATACTTGATGACAGAACACGCTAAGTGTAACATGACAGATTCACATTCTAGACATATTGGCCTGATTCATCAGCCTTCTT
>OMLC01044918.1:0-12059 GCA_900302585.1 Regalecus glesne
AGAGAGAGAGAGAGAGAGAGAGAGAGAGAGATAGAGAGAGAGAGAGAGAGAGAGAGAGAGAGAGAGAGAGAGAGAGAGAGAGAGAGAGAGAGAGAGAGAGAGAGAGAGAGAGAGAGAGAGAGAGAGAGAGAGAGAGAGAGAGAGAGAGAGAGAGAGAGAGAGAGAGAGAGAGAGAGAGAGACAGAGGAGAGAGAGAGGAGAGAGAGGAGAGAGACAAAGAGAGAGAGAGAGTAAGAGAGAGAGAGTGAGAGAGAGAGAGAGAGAGAGAGAGAGAGAGAGAGAGAAGGCTAGGCTTAGACAAAGAGGAGAGACAGAGATGTGGGAGGAGATGAATGGGAGACAGAGATAGACAGAATAAGAGAGATGGGTGAGAAGAGCAGAAAAATAATTGCTAGAGGAAGTGGGTCATGTAGTCAGTGGGAATAAAGCCTGGGAGCAGCACTGGTGATTCAGCATTTGATGGTCCTCTCGACACATTTGTGTGTGTGTGCATCATAGCACATAAAACACTCAGGGCTGTGTCAAAGGTTAAACAGTCACCTTTTCCTCATTTTCCTGCTGACCCAGTTGTCATGTTAATTGGTCCATTCATTAGTGCCCAAGGAGTAACAGTGTAGCGGTGCCATCCCTGTGACATGGAAAAGTCTCAGTCACACAGTCAGAAAGTAGGCCGAACACACAGGCAGTGGGACAGAGTAAACAGAGATTTGACATCTACTTTCCACACAACTCAGAGATTCAGGCCTTTACAAGTGCTGATTGGGAGGTGGGGTTGGCTAAGGGATGCTATTCTACACGGTTTTAAATGAATCATCTGTGGCCTGATTTAAACATGAAGCTGGAGGAATTTCATCACCTTAGACAGATGATTAAGAAGTTGTATAGGTTTGCCATGGTAAAAGTAGGTTTCCAAAGAAATTCCTACAAGGCCGGATATGTCCATAGATATGACATACAGAAGCAATTAGAAAATTGAGTGAGATTGTAATTGTGTGATATGATGCATGTTGTTATTATTATTATTATTATTATTATTATTATTATTGATGGAGTAAATCTCTGTCATCTCCTCACTGGCAGAGGATCAGCAGCACAGATGGCCACCTTCAAAGTTCTGTCTGGCTCTTGTGCTACATAATGAGATTATGTTCTCCATCTTCCACTTCCACCGCTCCTCCCTTTCGTCATGCCTACCTCCCTCTCATCATCTGCTGTGATTTCTAATCTCTCTCTCTTAATCCTCCACGTTCTTACCCTTGCCTGTCACATTTTTCTCATCCCATCAACCTTTACCTCCTCCCATTTCTTCATTTCTCTCTCTTCGCTGCTTATCGCATCCTTATTTCCTCCTCTCCTTTCTTTTGGCTTCATCCCTCCTCTACAGACAAGCTATGCTTCAACACCTTCTTCCACAATGAGGACATGCAGGAGATCACCAAGCACTTTGTGGTCTGCCATGTGGATGCTCCAGGACAGCAGATTGGAGCCTCGCAGTTGCCACAGGGGTGCGGAATAGTGCACACCCTCTCACACATACTGTGTTCATTCACACAATGTACTCTGAGCAAGTCAATAGCAGACAAACATACAGGCACCCACACTGAGTGTAAAGCGGTGCACGTAACGATCCTTCCCTTTACCTCTGTTCGCAGGTATCAGTACCCCACTATGGACCAGCTGGCGGGTATGCTGCCCAGCGTGGTGCAGCACTTTGGGTTTGTGTCCTACTGGCATATTTCACATGTGACTATTAGATCCGATTCACATAACTATCACACTCGCTGTTTGACAGTGATTTGTAGCTTCATTCGACTTTCACGATCACTCTTTACCAGCTGCAGACTATTAGTTTACAGGGCTAACTTTGCTCTATGTGCACGTGGCTCCATTCAGACCAATTGCACCGCAGTCCCCCAAAAACAGTCAAGTCAGTTTTATTTATATAGCCCTTCAAATCCAAAAGACCTTTTAAAATGAGGGCTGATTCACTTTTTTCATAGATGATGATGTCATTCAGATTCTAAAAGATGACTTTCGGATGTTTTGGAGTAATCGCGGGTTGTCGGTTGCGTATTTTTTTAGATTCTGTTCCCAACCACAGCCAACCAGTATACATATGCACATTCCCGCCAGCTAGCCAATGAAAACAATCTACAGTGACCTCTTTTTCTTTGTGACTAATCAACTTGTACTCCAACCTACTTTTTTTTCATAGATTCAAGAGCATTGTTGGGATTGGAGTTGGAGCTGGAGCTTACATCCTGGCCAAGTTTGCTGTAAGTCATGCTTTGGTATAGCTCCAACAGTCTGGGTGCAGGCATATGGCTCCCCCTATACCAAATCCAGATCATAATTAAACTGCAGATAAAAACATTCAGTCAAACAATGGTCAGTACAACCAATTGGTTTCATGAAATACACACATTTTTAAAGTAGCAGGTAATATTAAACATTCTAATTCAAATCATTCCATTAAAAAATGAATATAAAAATATAATCTCCTTTATAGGGATAGTGTATATTAATAAACATTTGGATTATAAATCTGCCAGATCTAGCCACCGGGCTAATTTTCCTGTGTTGTCCAAGGCAGTCAGGAGTTCAGTGTCTTGCTCAAGGATGTTGATAATCTATTCAAATTCTTTTTCATTGAATCTCTTGGTTACGACTATATAGCTCTTGTGAAGCAGCCATTTTGAGTTGTTCCCATTGATTTTTAGGGTTAGGGTTTCAAACACAAGAGACTGATAGGACATAGGGTGGACGCAAATTGATCACATACACGCACATCTGCATTTGTGGAACAGCCAATAGGATTAACCTCTCTCTGAAATGACCTTACATTGACTAAAACCTTCTTTACCATGCTAGCTTTTCTAAAGCCTGAATACAGAGCCAAGAGGAGGTCCAAATGTCTAGTTTTCTCTCAGATCACTTGAATGACAACTAAGTAAAGTTTATTGATATAAATGGTAAATGGACTTGTTCTTATGTAGAGCTTTTCTTGTCTAGCGAACGCTCAAAGCGCTTTACAATGAATGCGCCACATTTACACGGCACTTTTAAAAACACACTATTACACAGTGCTTTACATACAATCATGAAAAATGAGGGTAAATATAGAATAAATAAAATGCAAATTAAACATAACACACCGATTCCCCCCCCCAATGGTGCAAAAAAAGTTTTAAAAAAATGCAGCCCTTAATTCAAGAACAAGTTTGAGATCTGAGACAGGGAAATGGGAAAGGAAATTGGAACGACCAATAACGTCCATAAGATCCGGTATTTATCGTCTCCCTGACATCTATAATAAAGTTTGGCTCTAAACCGTTTCTTATCTTATATTCTATAAATCTAGATTTTGATTTTTTTTATTAGACAATTTGATTTCAATAATTGAACATATCAATTGAGTGAAAAATTAGTTTTCCAACTTCCTGAATCAGTCTAATGTAAAATGTCATAGTGAATAATTTTACTGCCCTCATACTTGATTGACTCTTCGATGTTTGATCCTGTTGATCTGAACTTCATTTTCATACTCAACTCTTCTCTATGAAGGTTTATCCTTCCTTTTCCCATGTTTTATTGGACTTGTCTTAACCTGGTCTTGTTCTCTTAGCTGATCTTCCCGGATCTGGTGGAGGGACTGGTTCTGCTCAACATTGACCCAAATGGGAAAGGCTGGATTGACTGGGCTGCAACTAAGGTACCTGCAGATAAGGAAGGGCCTTTAAAAGCCCTAAATTTACCTCAAAGTTAGGTCAAATTCTCAATAATAATAAACATATTGATAAATAGAAATGGGGACCTGTCCAGGGTGTTTCCTTGTCTTTCACCCAATGAGTGCTGGGATAGGCTCCAGCATGACTGCGACCTGACTCCAGATAAGCGGTTGATGATGGATGGAGGGATGGATTAAGTTGTTAGGTCTGCTTTGTGTTAGATCTCCAGTAATACTGGTTCAAATACCAGCGCTGTTACTGCTGTTGATAGTAGTGGCAGCAGTATTCGCCTTATATGACAATGTCTATTAATATTGCTCATATAACTGATAGCACACACGAGGCTTTCACACTCTTCTGCTTCACAAAGAGCAGACACACACACTCATATAAGTGATAATGCTAAGCATTTTCCTCCTTTCTTGTAGCTGTCTGGTCTGACAAGTGCTCTGCCAGATACTGTGCTGCCACATCTTTTCAGCCAGGTACTGTAATGATACTTTTCACCAGTATATTAGTGTGACTGTAGTTGATGGATTTGATGATGAGTAAGACACATAACTCCCTTTTTTGCAATGGTTATTACAGTTTTTTAAAAAGATTTAATGGGTTTGATCATTTCAATTTGATTTTTTTCTTCAGTTGTCCAGATCACATCTGTCAATTAGATTGTATACCTCCTAACTGCTGCACTGCTAGTGTGTAACAGCATGACTTAAACCTGTTATACTGTCGAGTGAGGGATCATAAGGTTGTTCGGCCCACTGAGAACATGTGGTCTTGTCCAGAGTCCATAAAGATACTCATCTCTACCTGTACCTACTATTTGAGCAGAGCAAAAATACTATTACCTGATGTGTTCATGTATGTGTGTGTTCAGGAGGAGCTGATGAACAACACCGAGCTGGTGCAGAGCTACCGACAACAGATCAACAACACCATCAACCAATTCAACCTGCAGCTCTTCTGGAACATGTACAACAGGTAGACATAAATTGGGGACATGGATATGCATGTGCACATAGTATATGCTTAAATTCTTAATACATATAGCAGACTTTGATATTGCAAACATACCAACAAATATATTGGACGTGAATTGTATTTTAACTGCTATAAATGCATATATTTAATGAGTAATGCATATAAATACATTCAACCTAATCACACTTTCCTGTCTCTTATAGTCGGAGGGACCTGGAGATGAACCGCAGTGGCACTGTCCTCAACGCCAAGACCCTGAAGTGAGTCCTCTCGTATGTCTGTGATACACACACATGATACACACCTGGGGTGCATTCACAAAGATCTTCATCTGTTGTCTCACGTTGACCGTTTCACATATTTTAAGTATTTACATATAGCACACTGTCTCAATCCTCTGGCATTCTGCATAAATAATAGTTGTGCAAGTATTCTGTAAACAGCATAATTGAGTCAAAGGTTGCAGGATACAGCCACTATCTATTTTTCATTGTCGTACAGTTATGTTTAGTCTGGCTCATGACTTTTAAAGAGATAGAAACAATGTTTCATCCAAATTCAAAAGGTCAGATGGCTTTATATGCAATAATAGAGCTCTTTCAGTGTTATTGCAAATGCTGACTAGGGACAATATTTATCCAGGTGTCCTGTGATGCTGGTGGTGGGAGACAACGCCCCTGCTGAGGAGGGGGTGGTGAGTCCGTTGAGCTTTTTTGTTGTTGTTCCTGCTTTCTCTCTGTATCCTTTTCTACCCTACCCCGTCCGATCCCCCCATCATCAAAACCCAAGCCTCATCCTGGCCTCCATCTCTCTCACCCTCTTTCCTGTGTACTTGTTCTGTTCTGTGTTTAGTACTTGGCATGTAAAACTAGTCAGAGCCTGTTTGCCCTCATTCAATGACACAGAAACAGGTCAGCCAGCAGTACCCTGGCACTCTCTCCAGACAACCTTTTCTGCTTCCCAGAGGACGGCATACGTTGTGTGTGTGTGTGTGTGTGTGTGTGTGTGTGTGTGTGTCCGTGCATGTGTGTGTGAGAGACACACATATGTGTGTACCTCTTGACTCTCTAGGGGCCAGATGGCCTAGCTCTATCCCTCGGGTTTCCCAGTTTACTGCCCAGATATTTATAACAGTGTATATCTGCACTAGTTAATCCACAATATATTTCACAGGTCAAGCATAAGCAATGCTACCACTCTGCCAAATGGAGGTTGGAAGGATGGGGGAAAAAAAGGAAGACAAATCGGATGTAGACAGTAGGATAACAGCAAGTCTTTTTGTAAAAGAACAGGGGAGAGGAAGGGAGAAGTCGGAGAACTTGAGAGAACCAGCAGCACATTTTGAGAGAGATGTAGAAGATGATGCTCCTGCAGGATCGGACAGATAGCGGTCACGTTAATATCTAATCTCCTATGATGCACCCAGTCGAAGTCGGCTTGCTATGTTGGCTCACACTGGAGATGGAATGCATCACTACGCATGGGAAGAGTGAAGACCACAGAGCTAGAATTCACACGAGGCCATAGCTCCGAATCTGGACTCTTAGCATCCATTTTGAAGATGTTCTGAAGCACGTGGTGTACGTTAGACGAAGAGAGTCAGCCATCTTCATGACCACCCT
Organism: Regalecus glesne; assembly: GCA_900302585.1. Classification (NCBI taxonomy): domain Eukaryota; kingdom Metazoa; phylum Chordata; class Actinopteri; order Lampriformes; family Regalecidae; genus Regalecus; species Regalecus glesne. The sequence goes on from OMLC01044918.1 coordinate 6,335, forward strand.
GCTCCGATATTTTCTAGCGTAGGATTTATTTGATTAGATTTATGATTATTATCTCATTTAAATATTTGAAGGACAGCACATAGTCAAGTTCTTAAATGTAATAGTATTCAAGCCGTACAATAAATAAAATACCTCTCACCTCTCAATACATGTGCACATAGCAACACAGCAGCAGGTCAATGCAAAGGGAAGGCGGAGCCCTCAATTTGAAGACATGCAGTGATGTGTTTTACATCTATGTTCCATTTTGCTGTCGTCACTTGACGCCGAATCCGAGTCATGCAGATGTAAAATGGAGGAACGCGGTCTTCTATGTGAAGAACGAAACGTCAAAACCGAATGAAACCGGGACAGTAAATCAGCAGAAAGAGCAATAGTGCATGGTGTTATTTGTGTATCACAACGTTCTCCCACGGCTGTGTGTGTGTGTGTGTGTCTGCGTGCCTGCCCACATGAAGCTGAGAGTTAACGCCTGGTGTTGTAACATCCACTTGTGTGCTGTGTCTACACACTGCGGCTGTGCATCCATCAGTGTGCTGGAGTGACTCATCACTGCAGCACACTGCAGAATCTGGGTCACTACTTATACACACACACACACACGTAGACAAATATACACACAGCTGGAGAGATAAAGACACACACACACACACATATGAGATCATGTTTGCATACAGCTACATGCATCAGGACTCATTCTTTTTACTTTAAAATCTGTATTCACCCCATTGTCAGAAAACAGCAGCGCTGACATAGTCTTGATAGTTTAACTAGTTGTTTGTGTCCTCTAGGTTGAGTGCAATTCCAAACTGGACCCAACTCACACCACCTTCTTAAAGGTATTTCTCTCTGCTCATTTCTGCGACCGTTAGACCAGTCGATTCATGACTCACACCACAGGGGAACGTTTTTCAAATGAAGAAGTGAGCCCAAAAGTTAATGTAAAATAAAGGATGGAAAAGCATGTCTGATTCTTCTCCCACATTACCACCCCGGTCAGAGGAAATAGTCGTTTTGCCAAAAGAACGTAATAAGGAGTTTTATATGCAGTGAGAACATCGTGGCCGGCTGCTGATAACTGATGTCATCTCTCATTACAGATGGCTGACTCTGGTGGACTGCCCCAGCTCACACAGGTAATGAACCAGTGACTTTTCCACATGTAGTCATTTGGGCAAGGGATCAACAATTTCATTTGGTTGCTATTTTATCATATGCAGTATTTAGCTTGGACTCCGAATCAATCCTTTATGTTGAGGGGCCATAGGACATGGGGTGGCAAAGCTCAGTGGGTGGAGCAGTTTGGAAATCGGAAGGTTGCAGGTACAATCCCGATCCTGCAGAAAGTATGTCAAGGTGACCTTGAGCAAGACACTGAACCCCCAACTGCTACCTGCACTGCTCCTATACAACAGGAATGGTTAAAATGCAGAGAATTCTAGATTTTCCCTTGTGGGATGGATAAGGGAATCTATTTATTTTTATTATCATTATTATTGTTATATAACATTACAGAATAGAAACTTAAATAATAATAATGATAATAATAGTCAACTTTATAGGAACATTGTACATTACTGAAGATTTAGAATATAAGTACGCCAGATTTAGCTGCTAGGCTAATTTTCATCCGTTGTCCCAAGCAGTCAGAGGTTCAGCGTCTCAATCAAAGACACTTCAACACACTTTCTGAAGGAACCGGGGATCGAAATGCCAATCGTCCAATTACTAGACAACTAATTGCCCCGCCTCCTGAGCTATACCACCCGTACTAATAATCATATAACATGATTGATGATAAATTGTATGAATATGACGGTTTTTGTTATTATGACATTGAAGTGAATTGATGGCACGTGTTGTCTAACAGCCTGGGAAACTGACTGAAGCCTTCAAGTACTTCCTCCAGGGAATGGGCTACAGTAAGTACAACTGGCATTCAACTGTGAGGGAGGGATAGAGAGAGGAAAGAGTGGACTAGAGTGAAAGAAGAGACTGATAGTATTGATAATAGTGTGTGTGTGGATGTGTGTGTGTGTGTGTCTAGCCCTAGTATATCTCAATTGCTTGAAAATAAATGGTAGTAGTTAAACTATAGGCAGTTTTCTGTGCTGTATTGTCTTGCTGTGTCTGTTACAGAGGGAACTGTGTTAATCTCCCCCTCTGTATCTGTTCTCTCAGTTGCTTATGTGAAGGATCGGAGGTTAAGTGGAGGGCCAGGTACTTCCTACCCCCTGTTCACCTCTGACCTCCTTTTGCTGCCCTCCTCTGATGACATTGTCATTTACATTTATTCATTTTGAACATTTACTCTTGCAACCATTTCCTCTCATCATTTTTTTGAATTTATATTGCTATTGTGGTATTTTACCTCAGGGATGTCAAACCTCCCCTTTGTTTTTCAAAAAATTATTTTTCCATAAATGGAAAAATATGCTGTATCTACTCCCTTGTCTGCATCCCTACCATTGCATATCCAGTATTGCTCTTTGCATGATATTCAGCCAGTTAGCGCTAGCTTTAATGCCTTTCAAGCTTCAACGTTTGGGTAGAAGGACAACTTCTTTTTGACGACTGGAAAAGTTATTATTTATCATAAGGTATCAGGTCCTTGTTCACCCCCTCAATGTGGGGACTAATCGTGAGATGTAAAAACTGACCTTTTTTAAATAAGGTGTTTTAATCTGGCTTTAGATTCTGTAACTTTACCAATAATAGAAAGACAGTAACGTGTTGCAATGAGGAACCGGAATAGTTTGGAACAGATTCTCTGGAGGACAGGAGTTAATAATATTTAATGTTAAGATATCTATAGATGAGTGAAAAGGTCTTAGAAGCTATTCTAACACTAATTTGCCTGCCTGTGAAGAGATTTCCAAATAGGATTGATGTAACATTTCATTTCTACTCCTATTGGTACATCCATTTATAACTGTTTACAGTTTCCCAGTGAAATTCGGAGACTGAAGCATTTCAAAGCCTACTAATGCAACAAATGCATGCAGCAATTTCTCACTAGCAAGTGTAGAGAGAAAAGGCTTACCTTTTGAGTAACACCTAGGCAGTATAATGCTTTTTTAGTTAAGTTGAAAGGATTGTTCTACCCATAGAGACAAACGCCAAGCCTCCAGTTCCCCCTGCATGGTGCTGCTACAGCAGCCTGAATGCATACATGTGTCTCTGTGTAGACACATTGACAGCTTTGTAACATAGCAAATGCCCACCATCCATGGCTATTTATCCTCCAATGTCTTCTGAGCCAATCAGCTGCTGTTGCTCACCAGTTATCCATAAAGCTTCCTTAAAGGATGTTCCTTAGTTCAGTGCATTGGCATGTGCTTGCCATTTTTGCTGACCTCGACTGATGATACACTAATGTGTTGTAATGGTGATTTCTCTCTCCCACTCGATGCCCTCCCCCCCTTGTATGCCCCTCCCTCCCTTCCCAGTGCCATCTGCCAGTATGACCCGCTTGGCTCGCTCCAGGACGGCCTCTTTGACCAGTGCCGGCTCCTTGGACGGGTCTCGTTCCCGGGCTTGTACCCAGTCCGACAGCACCGAGGGAGTAGGACAGGTCTCCCACACCATGGAGGTGTCCTGCTGAAAAGTCAGCCAGCCGCAGAGCGAGGTCGGGGTGGGTGGACACAGGGATAGCTTGAAGAGAGGAGGGCGAAAAGGGATGAGAGAGGTGAGAAAGAGCTCTTTGGTACAATGACAAGATGTGGAGTGATGGGCAAAGGGGTGATATGACAGGGGCGGAATGGGAGAGATAGTCAGGACACGGGGAGGGAGAGAGTTCCAAACAAAAAACAGGCAAAATGAGAGGCAAAGGGTCGCGGTTGATGAGAACGAGAGGTTTACCCCTTGAGCAAGGTGTTGCCATCTCCCCTGTATCTCTTTGTCTACCACCTCATTTCCTGCTGCACTGTAAAAATAACGTATGTATTGCTACTGATACCCCCCAAACAGCAACTCACCTATCTGCCACAGCCCCACACCCCTCGTCCCAGTTAAGCGAGTTTTGGTTTTTGTGCAGTGTCACATATACGTTTGCTTAGTGTCTCTTTCATCCTTTACCTGCTCCTCCGAAACACTCCCCCCTCAGGCCTCAAACTTGTCTGTCAAGCATCCAGCTAGCAATATAAATAAAACGCATTATTAACAATATGTGACAAGAAAAGAGATTCTTTGTGGAAAAAGGTGAACGGACAGGATGGGTAAGGGAACATTTAAAGGTTTGAGGGGTTTAATTTTGAAAACAACCATTAAGTATTATTATTATTATTATTATTATTATGCGAGTAGTTTATGTTCTTCTCTCTGTGGAGAAAGTCTCTCTCTTTGTCACGTGTAAGGTAATGAGGTGAGAGTAGCTTCTCTCTATGAGTCATATGATGCGGGACACTGACGGGCATCATGGGGGCGTGTCCATGATTTGACAGACAGTAGAACACAGCCTATTATAGCAGAGTGCAGCAGTATCACTTTGAAAGGATTTCACATTTAGATGTTTTAGTCATACCTGAGGTAATTGAAACCATGTGTCCTCTTCCCTATAGACCACCTGACACACATACACTATAAATATGCATGCACACTTTCATACTCAAAGGTAGAGTTTGGGAACCCATGTATGTTAGTCGTACTAGTACCATAAATGTGGCCAGTTTGTTGTTTCAGCGAATGCAGCGCTCTCTAGTGCATGAAAGCAGTTCTGCCCTCTGTCGGTTCACTGTGGTCTATTATGTGACAATCACACTCTGACCCAAACCAAACCGGACCAGGGGGACCGAGGCGGAACCACAAGGCCCTTGGGATGCTCTCATTCTAGGTAGGTGCCAAAACCCGAGTAGGATACAAGGCTCACGTTATACTTCCCTAGCAACACTCAGGCCCATTTAATGGAGATACCAAAGCCATAAAAGCATCCGTGTGGGCACAAACGGTTACTTGCACACACACATGTACTCTCTCTGGCATGCACACAAATTTAACGGTACACACTCGAGCACAGAAACAATTTCACACACGCTGATACACTCAGAGGCTCAATAAGGGAGATAATCAATGGACTTGTTCTTCTATAGCGCTTTCCTAGTCTAGCGACCGCTCTCAAAGTCCTTTACAACCAATGCTTCATATTTGCCCCATGGTGAGATAAGAATCCGCCATACCTGACTTGAAGGCCCACGCTCTACCGCTGAGCCACCGCAGCAAGGAGACAGATGCATACAGTTCATTTCGGTTTCTACGTGTCGTGATTAGTCGCCACGTTAATACACAAATATCAACACACACACAGAATAAGAGAGAGGATAGCATCATTTCCCGCCCATACGGCGTAGCCACCAACTTAGTGGTAGGTCACATGCATGTCATTGATGTTGTAGTCGTCAGAATAGCGTGGCTGTGTGCTGCCGTCTGCTATAATACTGGACAGTCTTGGTTAGATTAGCCATGAAGATCCACCTTGAGGTCCCTTGGGCGTTTGCTTAGTGATGTGCATTAACCCCTATAATCACCTCCATCTCTTGATAGTTTTGTAAGAACCCTTTACCTCACCATCGTGTAGTGAGTAAAACCTTCCTTTCCTTTCTGCCTAGAAGGGAAGGGGTGTAGCTTCCACACCGCTGAGGGTGTGCTTCCCTGAGGCAGCCTGTAAGAGGCGGGGCTTATTTGGAGCCATTTGGGCCCCAAGCTCGGAATGTAGGGCAACTCCCACCCA
>OMLC01044919.1:7754-21415 GCA_900302585.1 Regalecus glesne
ATGGCTGCAAGGGCACCCATGTTGGTCAGGGCAGCTGTCATGGTGGCTGCAGTCATACTTGCCATGGCTGCACTCATGGTGATATTTGACATGTTAGGCATCCCTGGAATATTTGGCATCCCCATTGGCCCCATATTTGACATATTGGGCATGTTGGGCATATTGGGCATACCCATACCCATTGGGAGGGGTAAAGGTAGAGGTAGGGAAAGGGGGGCAGGAGATGGCGTAGGCAAGGGGAGCTGGAGGATGGCTTTGGGGCGGAGGCTCTCGGGGATGGGGACCCCTGCCTTGGCGCACATGGCAGCAGCATTAGCCTTGGCTATCTCCAGTAATTGATCTTTGTCTGAGGAGAATTAAAGACACATAGGGAGAAGAAGGGAATATGGGGGAGGTGCCAAGACAGAGGAAAGGGTGAATAAGTTAATGGGAGGAGGGTAACAGCAGAAGACAGACAGGGGAAGGAACCAGCAAACAGTTTAAATATAATGACACTGAATATGGTCTTAAGATCATAGCATATTGACTTCCAGTTAGCATTAGGGAGGTAGACAATTTTAAGGGAGGCTCCCATGCTTTTTACTTTTTTATTACCACGTGACACAGGCTGGTGGAATTTGTTCCCTGCATTTAACCCATCCAGCAGTAGGTGAGCAGGCCACTATGTGGTACTCGGGGAGCAGCTATGAAGTCTTGCTTAAGGAAACCTCGACATGCTTTCTGAAGGACCAAGGACCAGGGATCGACATCAATCTCTCATTAATCTCTCTCGTTGGCGGCATAGCTCAGTGGGTAGAGCGGTGGTCTGGCAATCAGAAGGTTTCAGGATCCATCCCCGGTCCTGCATACAGCATGTCAAGGTGTCCTTGAGCAAGACACTTAACCCCTAACTGGTCCCTGAGCGCCATATGTTGGCAGCTCACTGCTCCTATATAATAGGTTGGGTCAAAAATGCAGAGAAATCCAAATTTCCCCTTGCGGGACTGATAAGGGAATCCTTCTTCCTTCTTCATCTCCCTTCATTACTAGACGACCACTCTACCTATTGAGCTATGCTCCCCCTTCGCTACTTTTAAATAATTTAGCTTAAAAGCACTAGTAATTTCACCCAAACTGCTTCATCATTAAGTGTGGGAAGAATTGAGTTATAATTTCCAGACAAAGAAATAATAATGAGCCACCAGGAAAGACAACAGCTACTTAAATTAAGATCTAAAAAAGTAAATTTAGATCTAAAAAAAATTAAAATCAACAATGCCCTCCCTCCATTGGCAGACTATGTCAATAAATTGGCTAAACCTACACAGAACCATGGTCATCGCGTTGAATATCTTGAGGAAGTTATCAAGCTACGATAGAACTGTTGACCTTGAAGAAATGTGTGCTTCACCAAAAAAACAGTAACAAATGTCTTGCTGATAGGGTGAATTTGCCTCAGTAGAAAAGAAATAGCTCTCTTTTGAAAACCCTTTAACAGAGAAAAATAGGAAGAAACCTCAGGGAGAGCAACTGAGGAAGGATCTCTCTCCCAAGAATAACACTGAAGCCGATTCACGTTTACCCAATTAATTCCTATATTGGCCCTGGGAATTTGTAGTTTGCCTATGTCTGTGGAATATTTAGTCATTATCATTTCCGACCATGCTCCTCTGCAATTAGACATCTCCTCTACCTTGAATCAAAAAGCCCCTCCACCATGGAAGCTCAACCCCATGTTGCCCTCTGATAAGACTTCTGTAATGAAATTTCAAATCTATAGATACTTTTGTTGAAACTAATAAATCTGATATAGTTTAATCTAATATGGGAAATTCTTAAAGTAATTTATACGAAATAATTTAATTTGAAGGGGCGACATGGCTCAGTGGGTACAGTGGTTGTCTAGCAATCAGCAAGTTGCAGGTTCAAGCCCAGCACCTGCAGAGAAGCATGTCGAAGTGTCCTTGAGGAAGACACTGTTACGCTAATTACTCTGCCCTGTGATGGACTGGCGACCCTTAAGAGGTGTGTCCCTGCCTTTCGCTCAATCAGAACTGAGATAGGCTTCAGTTCTCCCGCGACCCGACTATGGATAAGCGGTTGACGATGGATGGATCGATGGATGGATGGATAATTTCATTTGCGTCTTGTTCAAATCATAAAAGAAGCCATAACTACAATATTTAACTCAATCCATTCACAAGTCTGATAAGCAGTGTTTCTAATACCTCATCGGAACTTTAACAAAAAGTGAAAACCTGCAAATAGAGTTTAATTTGTTATCTGCAAATAAAATACAGCGTAAAAGACAATTCAGTTCAAGTTTTATTGAGAAACGTTTCATGAATCATAAAGGTGACATCTTCAGTCTGGGATTCTTCAGACTGAAGATGTCACCTGTATGATTCATGAAACGTTTCTCTCAGTAAAACTTTTCATCTGGATAAACTGATTCATCTTTTTGTAATTTACTTAGCTGAATTACTGAGTATGTATCAGGACAAATAAAAGAACTGTGACTGTTGTATTCGCATTGTCTGTCACAGGAATACGGTGACAAGTACATTTTACTCCTGGCACATCAGCTAAAACACGAAGTAGCTTCATGAAATAGGTATGGAAATTACAAAAAAGAGGTGAATCAGTTCAACTGGAGTTTATTAAGAAACGTTTCGTCACTCACCAGGTGACTTCTTCAGTCTGAGCTGAAAACAAACATCCCCCTCCTTATAAACAGTACATTGATACCACACAACAATAGGTTGGTTTCACATGCAAGTTGGGTGATCAACTCCACATTCAGTGGCAATGCGCACCATTCACGAAGGATTGGGGAATATTTGCAATCACGGCATTGTAAGACCCTGACAGATGTACTCTCAGGCCACCACCCCTATTCAAAGATGGCCGTTCCCTCTTGACATAAATGGCCTCCTTCACCCCCCTTTCAGAGCAGCGTTCCTCCCTATCAAGGATGTGAACATCATCAGCATCCTTGAAACAGTGGCCACTAGCCTGTAGATGGGTGTAGACCACAGAGTCTGACGTGTCGGCCTGACGTGATTGCTCTCCTATGCTGTGCCATCCTCTTAGCCAGCGTCTCTTTGGTCTCCCGGAAATGTAGTGTAATGTAATGTAGTGTACGCTGTTAAATGCCAGGAGGACTGCAGTGACTTGTACATCGGGGGTCAGGGAAGGGCTAATCTCTCATCCCTAGTCTGTATCCAAGAACTCTGCAGAACTGGCTCAACTCTACTAGGAAGAGGCTAATGTTAGATAAGCCCAAGAAGAAGGATGTCACTTAAATACAGTACCAAATACAGTATATGTATGATATTGATTTTCAATAATTGATTGTTTCTGTAATTATTATATATGTATAAATTTTTTATTTGCATAGTTTCCCCTGGCATTTCCTACCTGCGTATTTTTAGGGGCGTTTTTTTCTAAAATTTTATCCCCTTTTTCCCCGCCCGAATTCCCCGAGTTGCCTGTAGCTGGATCTGTCATTATGATACCCCTCTAGAACGTCGACAGGAAGGAAGAAGCTGCAGTACGTGTCTCCTCCAAGTCACATGACATCTAGCACTCACAATATCATACATCATGGTTTCGGGGGGAAAGCACAGTGCTTGGCCGTCAGAGGAGAACAAAGCGAGGGTACTTTCTGTTCACTTAACCGCGAGGGCTCAGGCAACCCAGAGGGGGACACTAGCGAACCTAGAATCCTTTATCCAACCTAACCCTCATCCCCATGTGAGGCTTAGTCAATTATGCCCCACTATCTACGGACCTCTGGCCATGGTTGGAAACGGCACAGCCGGTATTCAAACACCCAGCTGTATGACGCAGAGATGTGCTGACCGTAGGTGTCTTAACCCCCTACAACACCAGAGGCCCCATGTACCTGTGCGTTTTCACCAAGATTTGCATGGTTGGTACATAAAATCCGTGTAGATTGGTAGGTCTCTTGAATATTGGTCAAAAAGATTGCCCAAAATCTGTATCCCTAGACTAAATATTATTAGTCAAGAAGTTCTCAAAGTATATCTCCCTTTTGGTACCATCAGTTTCTTACCAAGCTCAGTGAGCCGAGGCGGTGTCTTGCTGGTGCTACGTCTTGTTCTGGACCCAGAGCGACGCTGCTTACGGAGGATGAGAACCGGAGAATGGCTGGGTTCCCGCTTCCATCTGTCCCGTCGGTCAAAAGAACGGCTGCGGAACACCGGGCGCCTGCCTCGTCCCCATGACCTGGACCTTGAGCGGCGCCTACGTTCTGGTGAACGGGATCGAGACCGCTTGCTCCGCTCTCCTGACCTGGACCGCTTCCGTCGTCCTGTGGAGCGACTCATTGATCGTTTGTTCCGGTCCGTGGATCTAGACCTCTTCCTCCCCCGAGGTGGAGAGCGCGTGCGGGATCGCCTCTTGCGGGCCACAGAGCGGGACCTGGACCGTCGGTTCCTGGTTCGAGACTTAGAACGTGACCGCCTGCGCCGTGCAGTAGAACGTGAGCGACTAGAGCGCCTGCGGCGATTGAGGCTCCGGGACTTGGAACGGCGCTTTTTTCTGTCAGATGGAGAGACAGATTCTCTCTTTCTTGCAGGAGATTTTGACCTGAGAGAAAAAAAATATATGCCAAATTCAGGACAATGTACACAAACTTAACTATAAATTACTTGGTTTAAGCTACTCAATCACACTAAATTTAAAATATGACCTTTTTATCCCAAGATGTTCAGAATGAAAATTGTGTGATATTCAAATGACACGTTTGATCCATCACAACAGCTTATAGGTAGGAATTAGAGTTGGAACATGGATCGTTAAAGGCCAATTCTAATTCATATTTTTTTAAATTAAGCTACCAACAGCTAAAATCTTGTCCCCATACTTAATATCTAAACTTGAAATAGTGTGTAACGAGAAAAATAATTTTATTGCTATGAGGCTGTTCATTCTGGCAGCTCAAATGTAGGCGTTCTCTTAAGTTTTAATTTGGTTGCACTTGATAAAGTTTTTTATGGGGCTATGGTATCATTATATTCACGATTCAAGATGATTATAGTCGATGTGGTTGTACAAGTGCAATCGTGGGAAATTCTTAGACTGGGAGATTCCATATAAAAACATTAACTTAAGCTAGAATAAAATATATAATGAGAAGTGTATATATACACATGCATATGAAGCAACAAGTATAAAGCAAAGCAATATATATATGGGAATAAAGCTGGAATAAAGCGGAACGAAGATTGGCTTTTGGAAGAAGACGTAGACAACTGGGGAAGACTGAACACCAACTCAGGTGGAAAGGCGGGAGGTGTGGCCTCCCAGGGAGTCCTTCCAAAAACAGCGGTGATTGGATAACCGCTTGAATCAAGCACAACATTACAGACAAGACATGCGCACACAAGAGAGACCTCTGGTCCGAAGATCGTAGGGTGCCTTATAATCCGATGCGCCTTATATATGAAAATTGACCCGTTTTTGAAAATGTCTTGATGCATGCTCAATAATCCGTTCACGTTATTGAAAGGTTAACTGATATTGCGCCTTGTAATTTGGTGCGCTTTATAGCTCGAGAAATACGGTATTGGAGACCTGCCTTCACTTGCAAATAAACATGCAGTGCTAGTAAACAACTTATTTGAGAGACCCAGCCATAATCCCTTGATATTTCAAGAATAACACCAATGTTTAAAATGGTGTGGCTACTTAGCAATTGGCTTAATGTTAGATATTAAACAATACTGCAATGCATATTTACTCTTACTTTAACCAGATAACGTTTTAATTAATAAGCCTAACATTGCATGACATAAATTGGGCCTTAACACTCCTGTCTGTGCCCCTGAACAAGGTTATAGGAAAATCAACTGGAGTTGGTGCCCGTGCAATGCAGCTGCTCACTGCTCCTATACAATAGGATGGATTAAATGCAGAGAACCAACTGAATCGTATGCATGTACAACGGCAAATAAATAAACGTAGAGAACTCTGCTTTAAGTTATCCTGGTGGAAAGCTTTCCCGGAAAAAAATAGAAAAATGTTAAAAGGACCAGGAAATTTATTTCATATAGGAGCTAGGGGATAATGCAACGCTGACGATAACTTGCAACAGGAGACATGGACAGTCCACTGTCTAACATGCCAAAAAGACGGGCCAATGTGTCTGAAAACCAATATACTGGTCCAACCCTGGTGGAAAAAGCTTTGCAATTGTCCTTCTGATTCAATTTACCAACTTACTAACTAAGGCACTAAGTAAAGAAAAAAACAACAAAGCAAAACATAAACTTATTAATTTAGAGGGATTTTCTTTCCCCCAACTTTTTTTCCCCAGGCGACCCCAACTTACTCAGCACCAAGTTTCAATGTTTGTTTTAGGTGCACACTTCATTTACAACAATTAGACACAACTCTTTTTTTCAGTTAGAGACCACATCCAAACTTAATCTGGGAAATGGCTAATGATCTATGAAAACAAAAAAGAAGTTATCATGCACAGTGATGAAAATAGGTAATTTCTTCTTCGTCTACAGTTAATGATCTGGGCTCTAAATTTTAACCAAAATGGTTTATATGAAATGACAGTTCTGAATTTATTTGTTCGCATTCTTAGTGAGGTGATAAATCATTTAAACATGCTTTAACAGAAAATATAAAATGCAAATCATCATTTGTTTCGATTTGTGGATTTTAAGCCATTAAACAAGCTTCCAGTGCAAGGGGCACAAGACTAATGCTATGTCAAAACAAAGCCAGCTCAAAACTCAGCGGCAGATCACTTGCCTCCAAACCAGGGTTAGTGAGTCCGATCCCCACCATGGGGCTTCAGGATAAGGGCATCTGGTCTTAATCCCCCATACTTTGTAAATGTGAGGCATAGATTGTAAGGCCCTTTGAGTGGCTGTTTGACTAGAAAAACACTAATAAAAAATCAATTTACCCTTCAGCACAAGATAATGACATTTTTAAGTTGGAAACAGCACCAGCAAGGGTGTAGGGGGGACTGAATACACGTATAAAAACAGTAGCATGTTCATCACCACAAAGTGAGGGATAAAAAAATCCATTTCATATTCTTTGAAATGCATTCCATTAGATTTCCTGAATTAAAAACCTAATCGGTACCGTTCTTTTGGCTTGATGCTTGCAATTTTTCATATTTGGTGGATCCCTAGTACATATAACATATCGGGATACTTTGATTTTCTAATAAATTCTGATCATAGTATAACCAGTAGAAACAGATGTTGGATATACATGGCCATTGATTTACTTTTGACTTTAGTTTCAAGCACATGTGATTAGATCACATTTTTAAATTAGAAGATGAGCTGATTACGTTTCAGGTCACTTGTGCAAATTAGTGTGTATGTAATGGTCAGTGCTTGGGAGAACAGCACATCTATTTCCCTATTTGTTGTTTAGCTTCAATAATTCCACATGCTAAGACACACATACACATATGTACATGAATATTTTATAATTATTTTATTGTCACTGAAATCCAATTTTTTATGTAGTAATTTGCCACTAGAAATGATTAATTGTGTGCAACCATCAAATTAGTAAACGGTTTCTCTGCGTTTGTTATCTATTTATTTATTTATTAACCAGAGATGGCCAAAGTGATCCAGTAAGAGTCGCTGTGGATGCAGGTCTTTGTTCCAACCAAGCACTTCCACACTTGATTCTATTAGTCAACCAATCGTCTCTGCAAAGGACCTTGATTAGTAGAAGATACACATTTGAGTCTACTGATCAAGGTCCTTAGCAAACAGAATTGATAGACTAATAGAATCAGGTGTGTAAGTGCTTGGTTGGAACAAAGACCTGCATTCGCAGCGACTCTTTCTGGATCACTTTGGCCATCTCTGGTTGATGGCCCAAAAAAATCTATTGATACATTTTGTTTTGCCTGTTGTTTTCATTTTACGTGTTGAGGGAAGTCATTGAATTTGCCATTTTTAATAGAAATGTGATCACAAAACATAAAATTTTGCTTTGCTTGATGAAAACGGTTCTGTGTATTTTCTACATTTCTGGTTACTCAGTCTTTATTTTTACAGATAAAGTTCCACCAAAATTGGGTTTGGTGTGATACAACAGAGTTCAAAGGCTACTTAAGGAGAGGTGAGGCCACTAGCGTGGTGTTGGTACTATAAACATTCACATTAAAGAGTTGTCAACTCATTTCAACGGATAATTGGACAAGCTTTGAACACTTCTATTGGATTATTATAAAACTAAAAAGCAAAAAAAAGAAAAGCAAACTATTAAAAAGTATGATTTGTGACCTTGGCACTTTCCCAAATCCCTGGCAGAAAGTAAAATTCTATTGCTACTACCACCAAAAATATAACAGTAGAGACCTCTGCTACAGCCTTCAAGACTTCAAAAACCGACATCTATAAACAAAAACTGACCTGGATGGCTTCCTTCTGGACACTGTCTTTGATGTAGATCGTCTGGGAGAGGGAGTGCAGCGTGACAATTTCCGTTGGCCTGCAGGTGAACGTGACTTGGAGAGCTGCTTCTTGCACTGGCTTGGGGAGGCAGAGCCTGATGAACTTCGCTGGCGTTTCAATTCAATTTTGACTGGAGAGGACACATCCTCTTCTTCATCAGAGCCTTCTGAACCTTCTGAGCCATCTGGCTCAGTGGCTGGTTCAGGGGTAGCAGACCTAGATCTGGATCCCTCTTGATCATCATAAGAGCTGGCTGGGCTGGCAGCATCCACCTCCTGTATCTGTTGGTGGTTGGGAGCAGGGAGATGAGACTGGGGCTGCAGCTGAGTTGTGGCACTCCCTGCTAAGTTGGAGACTGCACACTGGGGGCTGGCAGTGGCTAGTGGAAGGGGCTTCCATGGGCCTGCAAATTAAAAGGTACATGCTAAAACAATATATTTTCTGTAGATTTGTATTCTTTTCTTAATAGTCCTATCAACAGAAATAACGATGGATTAGATTAGCTTTAATCAAGCCCTCTGGGGAAATTGGATTGCTGGAATAGTGGAGCAGTGAATAGAACACCAAAACTCAAACTGAACAAATATTAAAATAGCCTTAAAGATTGAGAATTCTAAAAAATAAAGGCTGCTTTCACAACTCAATGAGAGACAAATTATGTGTAATACCACAAGATTTCCTTTAAGGACATAACCTCGCTCTTGAGTGATAACCCAATATCTGCTCAGGATGCAGTGGTACAGTGTATCCATGGTTCTGCATGAATTCATGTATTTCTGGGCCACAGCAAAAGTATGGTTGTGGTACCTTAATATTTAAGAAAAGCTATTGTGTTACCCTTTAAACAATTAACTCTTTATTTTACCTATAGACAAATAAAACTTCCCATTCACAAAAAAAGGCAGGATGACTGTCTTGGCCTGGTTTCTGTCTCTACTGTAGGAAATTAAGGTAATAAAAACATAAAGATCAAAAGTACCCATATTTGATAGCATGTAGGTGGTTTGCTTTCTACATTTGAAATAAACAGGATACATACTTGCACAGACAATATTGAACATAAAATGTGCGTTAAGTTGGTGCCCTGTATCCAGGGTCCCCAATTATCATTTGGTACCAGCCCACATAGAAAGGATTTTTAAAATTTTCTTTTTTGCGTTAATTTCCATTGTATTGACTAAAACAGTCTAAAGGTTGTTTTATTTAGAAAAATTACCACTTCTGTCTGTGCCTCTTTTCTGCACGGTAGTCACAGTTTTTTTCATGCACCTATAAATTAAGCCCACAAGCTGACCCTAGCAAAAATAAGTAAAAAACAAACATTGCTGGAAAGCTTCATTGAGATGGGGAAAGACCCAATTGTGAGACAGAAGAGGACATGAAAACTGCCAAAAAAAAGCTGCATTTAAAAACAACAAGTATCCAACTTAATTATGGATTCACTAACTCAGGGTTTAAATTTGCAGTGCACTCATTTCTTTAGATATTTGCAAGTCCGACATTTTGTTTGCAATCATTTTCCTGGCTTCCCTGCTCTCCCTCCTTCTACTTACATTGATAACATATTTTGATATTGACCCCAATCACAAAGGTTCAACTTCAATACTGTACAATACTCTTCTCCAAAGTCAGACAACAACCACTGATGCTTTACGCAATGTTAGGTCTGTAGAGCTTAGTGAGGATTTAGATCCTGCAGCCTGGGAGCATAATCCGAGTTGGATTCACTCATCGTGTATCTGTGCTCGCCATAGAGTTTTACAGTACAAAGTGGTGCACAGAGTTCACTTGTCTAAAAGTAACTTGGGTCATATCTACCCTGATATAGACCCAAACTGTGACAAATGTCCTCAACGACCAGCCAATCTCAGCCACATGTTCTAGTCTTGCCCCAACATTGCTTCTTCTTGGGATTGCATTTTTAACTCCCTCTCAGCCAACACATCTGCCGATTTCAGACCCTCACTGGCCACTGGCTTCTCACTGCCGTCCTATTTATCAGAGCTTTTTTCCTTTCTCACACTGTTAGCCAGACATACCATTCTGCTGCGGTGGAAAAGCCCTTACCATCTCTCACTCTCAATGGATAAAAGATGCCCTTCATTTTATAAGACTGGAGAAGATTAAATACTCCCTTCATTTCTCAGAAGGGAAATTCCATAAAATATGGAAACCCTTTCAAGATCATGTCAGATCTCTCCAAATAAATGTTGACCTTGACATCTAGACAACCTAGTTATGCCCCCCATAAGCATTAGCTTGTAGTATAGTAGCAGTTATTCTTTTTTGTTAGTTTTTGTTTCTGTTGCCGTTGTTGTTGGAGACTTTCATTACCATCATTACCTGTATCAAAATCCATTACATTCCATTTCCTTGATACTTTTCTGTAAGGGAGGGAAGGGGGTGGGAGTTGGGGGTAAACAGTATCTTTGTTGGTTTCTTGTCTCACGCTAACCCTCTCTATATAATGTATATTAATCTCGGGTAATTTAGGAGGTGTATTGTATATCTGTTGTGTTTAAAATCTCATAAATAAATCGTACAAAAAATATACACCATACTTTTCTGTCACTCCTGTCTTCCTTATACACCTCTTCTCTTGGCACCCTTTCATGTGCTTTCTTTAATTCCACAAAGAGAAAATGTAAATGACCTTCTCTATACTTCTCAATCAGCATTCTCAAACTAGACATCTCATTCTGTATACACAATATCTACTGCACATCTGTCCATCTTGAGAGAGATCCCTCCTCTGTTGCTCTTCCAGAGGTTTCTTCATATTTTTTCTCCCTTTGAAAGTTTTTAAGGAAGCTGTTCCTTATACATTGCAAGGGTCTAAGTAGTGGATGTTGTGTTATTGTAAAGCCCACTGAGCCACATTTGTAATTTGTGATAATGTGCTATACAAATAAAATCGACTTGACTTCCTCCTTGCGAATCCATTACACTTCCTGATTTACCATCTCCATATCATCCAAACTTTTCTCTTTAATTTTACTCATTCTTCAGCCTTTAAGTATTTCATCCACCTTTTCAGCAGACTCATTTCTTGGCACACGTCCATCTCTTTCCATCCCTAACCTGCTGCATATCCTTTGCAGCTTAGTCCCTCTGCCTCGCCAATTGTTACAAGTCCTTTTGCCCTTCCTTGGTGTACAACCCCTCATAAAACTTGCCATATACCTTTTCCTTCGCCATCTCGCTCTTTGCTTCACCCTCCATCTCCTAACTCATTATACTCCTTTTTACTTTCTTCATCTCTCTGGCTATCCTACTTGACCTTTGCCAACCTCTTCCTCTGTACACTCTGTTAAACTTCCTCATTCCACCACCAAGTTTATGGCGATGCACTGCTCAGGAGGTAAGGCTGTCATCTAGTAATTGATAGATTAGTTGGTTTGATCCCCAGTTCCTTCAAATAGTGTGGTGAAATTAACTTGAAAAAGACACAGAACCCCTAACTGTTTGGGACAACAGATGAAAATTAACCTGGTGGATAAATCTGGCATATTTACATTTGAATCTAAATGTTCATTATATCAACTGTCCTTATAAAGGATTTCTTTTAAAATCATTTATAAATCTGTTAGTCTTCTTTCCTCTGCCCAGCTGAAACACCAAGTACCTTCCTTGCCGTCTCCCTCACAATTTCTGCAGTGGTTGTTCAGCCATCCAGCAACTCTTCACTACCACCCAATGCCCGTCCGAACTCTTCACTAAACTCCACACATTCTTCCTTCAACAACTTCTGTCAATGGATCCTTGGCTCTGGCTTTAATCTCTAGCGTTTCATGAACTCTCCAACGTCATCCTACAGACCACCATCTGATGCTACCTTGCTATGTCCTTACTACCTCATCATTTGACAGCTTCAATCCCTTTCAGGTCACACCTCCTGCATAAGATATAGTCAACCTGTGTGCATTTCCCTCCTCTCTTATACATCACTCTGTTCCTCCCTCTTCTTCTTCCCCTCATGGGACTAATAAAGGAATATCTTGTCTTCTTGAAATACATTCACCACAGCCATTTGCATCCTTTTCACAATATCCATCCATCTCTCCACATTCCTCTCTCACTTTCATTATTTCTCTGCCCATCATCTTCTTATCACCTATGTTCCCTTCATCAATATTCCCATTGAAGTCCACTCTGATCACCACTCTCCTAAGGTACACTATCCAGCACTGGATCCAACTCACTCCAGAATTCTTCTCTCTTCCATCTCATACCTAATTTGAGGGGAAGGAGGGCTGATAAAATTCATCATCACATCTTTGATTTCCAGCTTCATACTCACCACTCTGACACTCTCTTCACCTCCAACACAATCTTCACATACTTGTCCTTCAGAATTACCCCTACCCCAGTTCTTCTATTACCTGTACCATGGTAGAAAAGTTTTAACTCATTTCTGATGCTCCTGATCTTCATACCCTTCCACCTGATCTCTTTTACACACAGTACATCTACCTTTCTCCTCTCTATCACATTGGCCATTTCTATCCTTTTACCAGTTATAGTGCCAATATAAAGAGTTTCAACTCTCACTTCCACACTTCTACCCTTTCTCCTCCCCTGCTGCCTTTTGACCAACCTTCTCGCTTTCTTTCTCCTTTGCCCAAGGGTAACATAATTTTCACCACAACCCTTACTGGCAACAATCATTGGTAACCCAGAACTTGACCAATCTGTTACAAAAATCTGATTTATGATCAGGAAAAGTCTAGATTCATTCTTGCTAATCTTGTCCAGATTTGATTCAAATGGATTCGTCTCCTCCAAGTCTCTCTATCGCTTGCCATCCCCTTCTCCAACCCCATCACCCTCATGTCATTCTCAACCACATCCTTCCATCGCCTCGCTGGTCGTCCCCTCCCTCGCGTTCCTGCCACTTCCATTGTTAAGACTCTACCCACTTCTGTATCCTCACCTCTTCTCAACACATGCCCAAACCACCTCAAACGCTGTCTCCTTAACCACTCTTCTATCGACTCTACACCCACCCTTTCTGCAACCTCCGAGCTACTAATCCTGTCCCTCAATGTAACTCTACACATCATCCTCAGCATCTTCCTCTCTGTCGAAACCAGTTTATTCAATTCTTTCACACCCACACTCCAATTTTCCGCCCCATATCCCAG
The DNA here is from genome assembly GCA_900302585.1 of Regalecus glesne. Taxonomy (NCBI): domain Eukaryota; kingdom Metazoa; phylum Chordata; class Actinopteri; order Lampriformes; family Regalecidae; genus Regalecus; species Regalecus glesne. The sequence continues at coordinate 21,352 of OMLC01044919.1, forward strand.
AACACTTCTGACACATCCCTTATATAATCTACCCTTCTGTTTCAGCCCCAGCTTTCTTCCACAC
>OMLC01044944.1:5226-16180 GCA_900302585.1 Regalecus glesne
GATGGCAAAAGACTGGGTGTTGATGAGGTGCACATGTGACTTCTACATCATACCATTATCTTTCAACAATAGAGCATCATGCATGTGTCAAAGTCTATTTACATTCACATTTACATTTATGTGAGTACCTGGAAGATGCTGGCACCATATGGTGTTCTCCATGCATTGAGCAGATTGTCTTTTCCTGTACTTACAAACCACTTCCCTGCAAACACCAGAAAACATTTAGATTAAGTGAAAATAGAGATGTACTGAAACAAACAATCTCATAGCACAATAACAACAAGGCTATCAAGATTTAGCTCCTAATACAAATGATGGGTTATTGATGACTAAATAGATTAGCGGAAAGAAAACTTTACCTAAATATCAAGGATGACACATAAGCCTGCCTTTTTCTTATCTCAAGACTGTAATGGGATTGGACTTTATTAGAGACATTTTTACTTCTAGTTCCCGTTTCTAGCCAAGAATAGATTCAAATGCCATCTCAAAATATCATGTGGCTTTACATTGCCGTTCTATAAGCTGAAAATTCCTTTGAGTAGAATAGAATAGTTTAATTTCCCACACAACCAAGGCTGGTGGAGGAGTGAGTGCAGCCACCATGAGGCACTTGGGGAGCAGTTAGGGGGTCCATTGTCTTGCTAAAGGAAACCTCGACAAGTTTTCTGGGGATGGGGATCGAACCACCAATCCCCGATTACTTAATGACCCCCCCACCTCCTGAGCTATGGTGCCCCACTATTTGCTCACTTTGATTAGTCTTGATTGATGAATTGAATCAAGATTATTCCTTGTACATCTCAGCTGCATACATGCATAGCTACATGCATATATAACATATGTAGGCGGGGGTCCAACTCACTTTTCCACTGCTGATGTACTAAGCAGTGATGAAGCAACTGTCAAGCAGCTAATACAGCAGATGCACAGTGGCTTATGAGATTTGTCTTTAATAGACACGTTCTTAATACAGAAGTCATTAGAAAATAGGTCAATAAGTGAGTTGCTAGTATATGCTATTAATAGGCATTTCAATAGGTAATTAATAATACATATTAGAGAAGCTATAAATAAATCAGTCATAAATACATTGTTAATAGATACACAATGGTAGAATAATAGCTCTGTTATTTGTATTTTACTAGCACAACCCCTGATGGGTACAATTCCTTAATAAATCACTTAATGAATCACTGAAATAAACCCTTCTAGAATGACACATAGGCCCAACAAAATGACTCCCAACATTAACGTGGAGCACATTGTGAGTCTAGTGAAGTTACAACCTAACAACCATTGACAATAACATAGCATCTTTTTTCTTTTTGGATGCATTCATCTGTGTCATTGAAAAAACAACTAGTAAATATCCAGCAGCAGATACGGGGAGTTTTGTTCTAGTTATAAACTGCGTGTGCAGAGGACAGTAGGAATTCACTGATTCTCACCACAGTGGGCAAATCTAAGCGAAAGCACGCAGCTCTCGTGCAGGTGGAGCTGGTACTTGTCTGGTTTGGTGACGTGCAAAACCTCCACATTACTATTCTCCATCCCCACCGCTAGCCACTCGCCCGTCGGACAGTATCCCAGAGAGAAGATCTGCAAGGAGGAAGAAGAAACATCTGTCATTGGATATACACAAAAACAAAATGTGTTCTCTGCATTTAACTCATCCTACTGTATAGGAGCAATGGGCAGCTACAGCACCTAGGAAGCAGTTATAGGTTCAGTGTCTTGCTCAAGGACACTTCAATATACTTTCTGATGGAGTCAGGGATAAAACCAGTGACCTTACACTTTTAGATGACCCACTCTATCTCCTGAGCCATGCTACCCCAGGGTTGGTTTTTGCCCATACGACCCTATTTTACACACAGCGTACTTTACTGCTCACAGAGGTTCTGAAGGTACTTGCAGGAAGTCAATGGGCTTGGTTTCTACAAACCTAGAAACAACTTCCTTTAGATAATAACATCAGCAAGTTCAATCCTTTTCCATTTGCAAAGTTTTATTTCATCTGGGGTACCATCTTCACGGCAGCAAATGCACCAGAAGATAAATCTGGCTCATTCTCAGGAACAACCACAAAGTCATTTCTACCTTTGACAACTTCTGTTGATGTCTGAAAAGGGAGCGTTTGGTTAGAAATGCATTTCCTCTCTCCCAAAGCTTCTTTTTGCTCAACACAATCCTGTCTCAATCTGGATTACGGCTAATAAAGAACCCTTTTATATTTTTTTGAAATGTCCTCTCAGCAGCAAGGTGCAACTCACTAAGCAGACAAATGCACCTCGAGCCATGTGCACAATCAACATCACTGAGTCATTGGCTCCAACACTCTGACCACAGTAAAGGGTCTGACATCATACATTATACTACATTTAATTTGACGTTATATTACATTTCAGAGCCACCTCAGCAGACATTTCATACATAATCAATGTGGGTGCCAAAGGTTGATGTAGTTTCTGAAAAGATGACTGGGTCTGAATAAAGCCCACTGCCCCTTTGCCTCTAATGTGGTGGTGCACAACATAGTAAAACATCTTTGATAAGTGCTGTTGCTAATAGGCCCTGCACAGTCAGCTTTCTGTAAAATGTTGATATTAAGTTCCCACTTCTCATTCTGCAGAGCTGTGTTGGAGATACTGGATATTGTTGAGTATGATGATTGATTGCTACCATCAATAACCAAATACTACTCCTCTTTGTCTGTCTTTCTGTCTATTGATACCACTAGAACCATTACGAGAGCAGTAGCAGAGTTACCATGAGAAGCTAAAATAATGCATGTATTAATAGCATAAATAGCAGTGATCCTTGTGAATAATCTTATGCACAAACCCTTGTGTCTATCTGTGTGTGAGAGAGAGTGTATATGCATGTCTGTGTGTGTGTGTGTGTGTGTGTGTGTGTGTGTGTGTGTACCTGGGAGGTGAAGTCATGCTGTTGAAGTTGCCTCCCCTCTCTCAAGTCCCAGGATCGGACCGTGTTATCCAGCCCCCCTGTCCACAGTTTGGTCCCGTCATTGGAGATATCTATACAACTGGCCCCATCTGTGTGGCCCTGGAATTGTCTATGTGAAGAAAAGAAAGAAAGAAAGGCCATCACATCAGGTGACAGATGCAAATATCGTAACAGGAGCTTGCATTGTTTTCAATCATCTCTTCTTCCTTTCCCTTTACTCCTTAAATTATGAAGAACTTTACAAGAGTACACGGGCACAAAACACTGCATGATCATGTAAAGCCCATAAGATCACTAATACAGCGACATATTGAACCAAACTGGGATGTGTGTTAAATGGCAAATGGACTTATTTTTACTTAGCACTTTTCTAGTCTAGTGACCACTCAAAGCACTTTATAACAAATGCCTCACATTTACTAAGCATGGGGGATTAAGGCCAAGTGACCTTTGCCCGAGCCCCTATGGTGGGAACCAACTCACTTGGAGTTGGAGGTGAGCACTCAACAGCTGAGCCACCATGACTCCAAATATTAATCCTCAGCAAATATACATTTAAGTTCTACGAATCAATTGCTTGCACTGACATTTTAGCCATAATGGACCTATTCTTTCATGTCATAGTTCATCCCTGTATATATACAGACAATGACGTATGAAAGGAAAAACCTGTACACTTGACCCCCTACAGTGAGGGGGTCCCGGGGCTCTGCTGTAGGTGGCATTTTCTCGGCATGGTTTGGGTCCCTTTGTCCCCTTAAGAGGCAAGGGTCATACCCGGTCAATAAAATTATTCTGAGCAATCACTTTTATCCTATGGTGGCACATTTCTATCCTGATGGGAGTAGTCTCTTCCGGGATGATGGCAGATGCACAACCACTAGGGGACATAGATTTTCCCTTGACCTCCTTGTACAAGTTGAACAATGCAGAGAAATAATCAATGACATAGAAACATAAGCCTAGACCACACCCCTTGCTCCGCCTACCTGACCAGTGTCTGGTTATGGAGGTCCCAGACAGCAATGTTTCCATCGGAGCAACAGGAGAAGCAGACCTTAGAGTCTGGGCTGATAGCAAGGGCATAGCATGCTGGTGCCGATGAGGTCAGTTCCGCCTTGATCCGTGGAGTAGGTGTGGCCAAATCCCAAATTGACAAGGTGCTCGCTTCACCCCCCACGATAAGTGTACGTCCATCCGGAAGAAGACGGCAAGAACGGATGTAGTTATCTCTGTTCTGATGTGCCCCCCACACACACACACACACACACAGACACACACATACACAAGCACACACAATAAAACGTATTATTGTGACACAGCACTGACAAAGTAGGATGAACTGCTACTGTTTCTACCATCAAAAACCTCTGGCTAGCACAGTCTGTTAAAATCTAAGGTAACAACACAACGGTAATGAAAACGTCATTCGTTCCCAACCCATCTGTAATGAACGTAAATGTTTTTTTTACTCTGAATGTATTGCTCATCTCATAGGCAAAGTTTTCCAAGACGAATGCAATTAATGATCAAACCGGGCAGGAAACTCTCTATGGAGAAATATTTCTGAATACGCTTCTGCTCTGAACCAGAAGTCTTCTTTTCTGTTTTCTGCCTCATGATCTTTCCTTCATTTCCCTCTGTGATCCTTCGATCATCTTCTACAAACATACCTAAAAATAAACAGGGGAAGGGATACAACACAACTTTTAAGGGTTTTTCTTCTGAACTTAGTAAAGAGCTTGATTCTCATATTTCACCAAAAATGAGACCTTTACTTAACACTGCAGATTAGGAGGAAGGTCTGAGGAGACTCATTCCCTTTGATAATAATAATATAATGATTCCCTTATCAGTCCCACAAGGGGAAATTTGGATTTCTCTGCATTTTTGACCCAACCTATTGTATAGGAGCAGTGAGCTGCCAACATATGGTGCTCGGGGAGCAGTTAGGGGTTCAGTGTCTTGCTCAAGGACACCTTAACATGCTGTATGCAGGACCAGGGATCGATCCTGCAAACTTCTCATTGCCAGAAGACCACTCTACCCTCTGAGCTATGCCGTCACCATAGATACCATTTATAGACCACACCTTACTTTTACATTGGTTTTTGTAAGCCAAAACATTGAATATCTAAAACTTAACATTTTATGGAGACATAAATGAGACAGGTCCAGTTTTGGACATGGACATGAAAGGATTTGATGGTGAAGAGGTGGATTTTGCACATTTGGTGAGTAAGACCTTTGATTCACCCTCCTGACATGTGAACCCCTCCTGGGCTGGGGTAGTTCAGTGGTAGAGCGTGCGCTTTGGGAACCAATGACTCAGAGGCTGCAGGTTCAAACCCATTGCAGGGTGTCAGGAAGGGCATCCCAACTTGATACTCCAAGCTCCATCTAAGTCTGTATCCACCCCCACAATGTGGTGACCAATTGTGACACATTAAATGGATCTCTATATGTGAACCCCCTCCATGGCCCATGCACTCACCAGGCAGTCCAGCTGGGAGACGGGGGTCTTGTTGCCGGGATGACTGATGTCCCACACCTTGACGCAGCCTTTCCCCCCGGTGTAAACGTGACGCGTGGGGTTACTGATGGTGACAGCGCACACCACCTCCCCATGGCTGAGGGTGTTGATCTGGCGTGCGTGGCGCGGGATGCCAGGTCCAATCAGCGCATCAGGAGGAAAAGGTACTGGCTGCATCTGTCCATCAGTGCTCACATGGAAGGAGTAGGCTCTGGGAGGCAGGAGGAGGCATTATATGCATACCCCTTGACCTTACATCTCCAGGTGTTTCTACTCTGATCTGTAAGCAGCCTGTCTGCACCTGTGTTAGCCAGTTATAGAAATATGGACTCACAGCTACTTCTTATCCTTTTTACTTTCGGGGAAGTAGTGCTATCAGGTAGTTTTCATGAGTTTGGTCAGGATGAATAGTTTTTTGGTCAAGATGAGTATTTTTTTGGTCAGGATAAGTGTTATTTTCTATCTGGTTAGTTAGTTGACCAGACATCTCTGGGTCTAATAGCCCAGGTACTTTTCAATCCTAATGCCAGAGTATCCGACTGACCAATTCACCTAAAAGACTCAACCTCACTTGTTAGTTTGTGTAGTTTCTATTAAAGAAAAAGGAATTGGTCACGTAAATAACATTTATTCCTCAGCTTGAAGTTTTTACTCCGTACATGGCAAGTCACTCCAACTGTATATTATATCTATGAACTGGATTGGATCTGAGGCAAACAATTGTCTCCTATTTTGACCCATCAGATAGGGATAAAGTAGTTTATCTATCAAAATGTTATGTACTATTTAGTCCGGATTTAGTCTGAAGCCTTAAAGTTGAATTTTAACTATGCATTCAATTACACTTTATAGCTGATTGGGACATGCAGTAGATGCTGGGGATACATACGGTTTTCCACCAGGAATGCCTGAGAGGTTTGGAGGAAGGCCGGAAACACGGATGTGGTGGTGTGGATCAAATCCCACCTAACAGAGGAAAGGGGGGGTGGGGGGAGAGGGAGGGTATTTATACTGGATTCTTTCTATCTATACCAACCATATGTGGATACTAATATACTGAGTGCAAAAAGGGCTGACCTACGTTAGCAGTCGACACTTATAAACCTGGAGCCATCTGGCAAAATGCTAGAAGTTATCAGTACCTTTATATCTTTGTGGTCATGTTTGTGTGTGTGTGTGTGTGTGTGTGTGTGTCCATATACTTTTTCCAAAAATGGTTTTCAATTACCTTTCCATGACTTCTCAATGACCTTTTGCTTAATTTCCATGACTAAATTAAACACTTGATCAGATTTGCTACAGCCATATTTTATACATTTCCATTCGGAGCCCCTGACTGTTGAAAGTGTGCTTTGCCTGTTTTCTGTCAACTATACAGCTAGCTATGTGATATGCAATCTGGCCAGCGAAGGCATGTGAGCATCTTGAGACAAACTGTTGTTTTCACACATGTAAAGACATTTTAGAGCCCTGCTGCAATGGATACTAGTACTATTATATTTCCATGACTTATCTAAAACTATCCAAAATCATAATTTTTCATATCTTTTCCAGAGCCTTTTAAATTTATGATTTTTCATGATTGTATGAACCGAGGTGAATCTATAAACACACATATTATGCAATAAGAAACCCTTTTGTTGTCAGTTGGCTAAACCAGTCAGGTTGAAGTACCACATGTGTGCGTCCATATGCTGCCACAGCGGCGGCAGCCACGGCACTCATCTGAGGGGCAATGGTGTGTAGGCCAGTGTAGGCTGCCCCTGCACCCCCTAGCTCTCCGTTCATGCCAGGGTGGGGCACCATGCCGAATGGACCTGGGTAAGAACAAGGCACCGCCAGTGGGGTCCGAAGGCCTGATGCTAAAAGACGATAACATATTACAGGATAGGATATTCTAAAATTGAGAGACTTTGGCTTCTTATGGACATTTGGTGCAAGTAACATGATTTAACTTATTTGCTCACATGTGGCACAGACTGGATATCTATCTATCTATCAATCTATCAATCCATCTCAGAATCAACCATCCATCTATCCATGCATCAAGCTAATAAACCATCTTTTTATTTAAGATGACACTCACCTAGAGACTCCATCCCTGGTGGTTTGCTGGGTGTTTGTCTCAGACTTGGGGTGGAGGTGCTGCTGGGGGTTGGGGCATCTGAACGCGGCGTGGGGGTGCTGGACTTGGATACAGGTGTACTAGATTTCTCATTCTGGATGAAAAAAGTCCTTATCAGAGCAGAACTCTGTGTCTGCACAGCAGTTGAACAATCTAATCATTTCCACTCCAGTTTAGCTCAGGATGGTTCCTGAAAGGAGCAGGAATTGTAATTCTTATCTACACTGATTTATATTTTCCTCTTCCATTTTTCTTAACACCTCAAAAATGGCCTAAACCAAGCACTCACCAAATTAATCTCTTTGGACTTGGTTGAAGGTGTGCTACTGGAGGAGGCCACAGAAGACGGACTGAGAGGTGGATCTTTCTTCAAGAGACGAACTTTGTCCAATCCATTCTCACGGGGGGAGTGGGCAGGGCTTCCTCTGGGAGAGACTGGCTCCTGTGGGTGGTGAGCAGGCATGAAAGTGTGATGGACAGAATATTTAAACAGTTGTCGTCATTTCAGGGGTCTCAGATTACATCTGGGAACATTTCCTTTCTTCGCCAATGTTGAAAATGGCCAGGGTTTCTGGACCCTGTTTGCCAACTAATCTGCTTTTCAATTTGATTGAAGTATGAAGAACATCTGGCAAAATTATTGCATGCCAGGTCCTCGTCAAGAACTTAACCGAAGACAGGTCGCGGATCTTTATCTTATTTTTTTTTTAACATTTTATCCCCTTTTCCCCACCCTAATTCCCCAAGTTACCTATGGCTCTGTTGCTTTGATGCCCCCTCTAGAGCATCGACAGGAAGGAGGACTCTGTACCATGTGTCTCCTCTAAGTCATTGGATGACTAGCCCTCGCTATTTCACGCATGAGTGTCTCGCTGGGAAAGTGGCCGTTGGAGAACAAAGCGAGAGTACTTTCCTTTCACTTAACCATAAGTGCCAGGATGACCCAGACGGGGACACTTACCCATGTGAGGCTTAGCAAATTATGCCCCACAAACTATGGACCTCTGGGTGTGGTTGGAAATGGCGCAGCCCGGATTCGAATACCCAACTGTATGACGCAGAGAAGCTCTGAATAGTGCCTTAACCCCCTACGCCACCGGAGCCCTGACGGGTCACAGATCTGCTGGGGCCTATTCCAGTACTTATTGGGTGGAAGGCAGAGTAATACCCTGGAGAAGTTGCCAGTTCATCCTAGGGGAAAAGTGGGCCATTAAGGCCAGATACCCTTCCTGATGCCCTGTGGTGGGTCTGAACCAGCCCTTGGCTCATCAGTTCCCGAAGTGTGCACTCTACCCCTGAGCCTGGGGAAGGTTATTACATATTTTGAAATATTTGTAATTTCACCAGTATGTCAGGGGTAAATACACCTTGTGCTAAGCTAACAATTTCAAGTGATATATATATATATATATATATATATATATATATATACATATATAGTGAAAGAAGTGAAATATTATGATTGTATTAGACATTTATTTTATTCAACACCCTTTTTCATTTTTACTTTAAACCAACAGAAGTTTGGATCTCTTATTTTGTCTGAAAATTTACATCTTACATTGTTGCCTAAGAAAAAACACCTCACCTCGTTGGAGACATCCACAACCAAGTTATCATCGCTCTTATCTGCGTCGCTGTCCTGAAATCATCATGAGAAGATGAAATGAGGTCAATGTGAAACATCTGAATCAGCAGGTGCTAAAACATCAAAATCACTCACCGCTATCCATTCAGCATCTGTTAAAAAGCATTCTTCAAACTTATCTGTAGTGTATTTGAAAAGTATTTGAGCTTTTTTAACATGTTTGCATTTAGCTGATGGATTTCAGGAAACTACACCAGTCTTAGGTTTACCAGTGTTTAGAAAAATGGGAGTAAAACCAGAGTTCATTTTCTCGACTTATATTCAGCATGGATAAGAACCATCATGAAGTTGCCTTACGTAGCGTGTGGAGGCCAGCTCTTTGTCATCTGTCTTCTGTTTCTTGGTGTCAGAAGAATAATCACTTGAACTACGATGCTTCTCTCCGGTTCGGAAACTGGCCGACGGAGACACCGATGAGCTCTGGAACAAATGAGCATCATATTCACCAACAGGAATTCCAAATATCAGATATTCATCAGGTTTAATTCATCATAACCTTTTAATTTATTGTCTTTCTTGTCTGTCTGCTCTCACAGTTTACCATGAAATCCTTCATTATAAATTGTGACACATCAAATGGACCTCACATTCATGTGCAATATTAAGGATGATAACAGGGGGCTGATACCTTCACATATCTTGAATTGTAATGGTATTGGTTCTTTGTTCAGAAACAGGCAGATTAGCTAAGCATTGTACATGTGGTTCACGGGGAATATGGTGTAACTTGGGGGCTTGTGTCGGATCATTATTTCACTCTAAGGGCAGTGTGTGTGAAAGACATGGCATCCTCAGTAGATTTAAAAAAAACGACCGAGAACTCAAAGCTCTATCTAGTGAAGGCTTTATGTTACAAGTCATTTTCTGACCAGGAGGAGGCAACCTGAGAACCCGAATAGAAAATATATAGTCCAGGCAATTTAAAGAAAAGATTCCTTAAGGACTCTTGAGGGTGTGTGCCTTAGTATGAGGTGTAATGGAGATGGGAGCATGGAGGTTGACCAGCACTAATAATAGCACTTTATGAGTCTGCAGCTCAAATTTTGTTTCAACCATGATTGTTCAGATTATGGACTGTTATTGCAAGAGCTATTTTAATGTGCTTGAACTACTGTCTAAAACCCATGTAGTAGTCTAGGAGTACCTGGGACAGTTCTACACCAGTCTGGTGTCCATATCTGATGAGAAGATTGGCCCAGGATCCTGCTTTATTTTTTTACAAAATCATTTTTTCCTGGTATTTTCCACCTTAATTTGTTAGGATAGTCAAGAGAGAGACAGGAAAGGCAGGGGAGAGAGAGACGGAATGACATGCAGCAAAGGGCCCATATCAGATTCGAACACCTACCACTGCGGTAAGGATTCAACCTTATGTGGTACGTGCACTATCAGGTGAGCCATTGAGGTGACCTATATCCTGCTTTGTTCATCAAATCAGGCATCTTGTAAATATCCTTAGCTAGTCTAAACCCCATTTGTGGAGCCATGATAAAATCAACATGATCTTTTATTCCATTTCTCTCTCTCTCTCTCTCTCTCTCTCTCTCTCTCTCTCTCTCGCTGTCTCTCTCTCTCTCTCTCTCTCTCTCTCTCTCTCTCTCTCTCTCTCTCTCTCTCTCTCTCTCTCTCTCTCTCTCTCTCTGTCTCTCTCTCTGTCTCTCTCTCTCTCTCTCTC
>OMLC01045122.1:0-10494 GCA_900302585.1 Regalecus glesne
GTTGTATAGCTTATTACCACAAATTACAAATTTGCCTCATAGGGCTTTAAAATAATACACCATCTGTCCTTGCATGCTAAAAATGGACAAGGAACAAGTCCCGAAAAACTCCTTTTACACGTAGAAAAAATAAGAGGAAAGCTCAGGGAGAGCAACAGAAGAGGGATTTCCAACCCAAGACAGACGCTGTAATGGATGTTTTTTTGTGTGTTCGGAGTAACTGTGTGTGTCTGTCTGTGTGCACGCACGCATGCATGCTTGCCTGCCTGCCTGCTTGCATGTCTGTATGCAACAGTCAGGACACTACTAACAAAAACCAGTTTGACACTTTCGGTATTTACATGAAATATTAGGAACATAAATTCCCAGTCCACTCTATGGATGCAGAGAGCTTCTTCTTACACTAAAGTTATTTAATCATTGAACTGGTTTCACCTAATTTCTTGTGTTTATGGTCTACTTTTGTAATAAAACCTACAAACCCTAAAGAAAGAATAAAATAATACCAAACAATCAATCAATAATAATAACGAGTAATAATAAAAAGATCTATTTTAATAAGTTGATTAGTCTCCATGTTATGTTGGTGAACACAGAGTTAAATGGAGTTCAGGGGAATTAAAGGTGGATTCCCTTGGTTATGCCCCACAGCGGATTCAAACCAGCTGCTTCTGGCTCATCAGTTCCCAAAAGCGTTTCAGCCTTACACAATGAGCTAACATGCACGCAATACCTCTACTACTACTACAATAATAATAATAATAATAATAATGATGATGACGATCACCATCATCTTCTCTACAGGGAAAGTGCATATGAATTAACATTTTGATTCAAATGTCAACACATCACATTTAATAATCCATCCATCCTCAACCACTTATCCGAATTTTGGTTGTGGGGGAAGTGGAGCCTATCTCAGTTCTCGTTGGGTAAAAGGGAGGGTACACCCTGTATAGGTCGCCAATCTATCACGGGGCAGAGCAGTTAGGGGAACTCAAGGTGTCTCGAGGTGTTTTACTCAAGGACACCTCGACACGCTTTCTGCCGGACCAGGGATTGATCCTGTAACCTTCTCATTGCCAGATGACTGCTCAACCCACTGAGGTCTGCCTCCCCTAATCAATCAATGCCTGGATTCCTTGTGGGCAAGTATTCCAGCTGGCAATTTTACTTAATCATCTAGCAATTTAAGAGGGACTAGACATAGATGAAAATGAATGAGCAAAATGAAAAAGGAGAATTTTTTTAAACGGAATATACTGATGGAAATGGTTTTTTGGATATCTCTTGGTCTTCTTTGCTTTTCCATATTGACTACTTGCAGCCCAGGCAAAGGACCAAGCTCCCCAGATTGCGTTGTGTTTGACTTGTTGTCTTATAGTCTTGTAGCTATGTTGAGATCAGCTTTTATTATGTTTTTTTTTTGTGGCACTTAGAGTAGCTTTTAGTTGTGGCAATTAAATCTGCAGAAAAAATGTTCTGCAGATTTAATTGTTTGTTGAAGTCTGTCCCTGTCCTGTTTGGTAGTTGATCCAAACCAAAAAGTGATGGATATGCGGAGACCAGCCTGGATTGTTGCAGAGTAGAACTAAAAAGTTCCTGAGGCAGGTGAAACTTCCTGAGCTGAAAAAGAAGGTACATTTGCTACTTCACCTTATTGATGATTGTGCCTATGTTGGGTGTCCAGCCAAGGTTCTGGGAGCTTGTGAAGCCCAGAAGTCTGTAGGGTTTAACCACAGACAGCATGCTATTGAATATGATGGGGGAGGGGGATGAAATCCATTGGTATCTCGATAGTTTTGAGTGTGTTCAGCTCCAGATTGTTATAGAAGGCTAGCTGTCCGTCTCCTGTCTATATGCTGACTCCTCGCAACTTTGGTTGAGGTAAATAATGGTTCAGGAGTTTAACAGACAGATCTCCTGAGATGTAATCATTTGTGTAGAGGGAGAAGACTAGAGTGGAGTGTACATCCTTCAGGAACAGTGCTGATTATCCAGGTGCTGGACGTGAGCATCAATCAGCCTTCCATTCAAGAATTATACATCTACAAAGTCATGAAACAGGCCAGCAGCATTACTGCAGACCCACCACACCCTGTGATAGGTGCTACAGAAAACTGGACACTCAACAAAAAACAGAAAACACTTCCTTTCCATGGCCTGTCATTCAAATAAGCACTTAACATTGTCAAATCCCAGGTCATAACAGCCAAAGGGCGCTCTACCAAGTACTAAATATGTTTTCCATGAGGGGGTTGAATAATTTTGAGACTGCGGCAGTCGTTAAAAGTAGCATTTTTTTGTTGAATTTGGAGAAACCACCTGTAATATTAGTTGTTGAGCTATTTAAAATGATCTTGTCTGGTTTGTTTATTGTAAAAAGCAGCTTGTTTGTATATTTGACTAATAAACCTGATTTGCAGTAAGGGTTGAAGAATTTTGATTGCAATTATATCTTGTATACACTGTAGCCTGCATTGTACATATATTAGTATACCCTTTCATGTCCATCTTCCTCAAGCACATTAGTAAACTGCTAACATTTATTTCATTATTTGACACATTCTCTGCACCATTACACTTTAATACTTATGTTGGCTTGTGTGTAGTCAATCCTTGTGAATATAGCTAAAGAATGTTGTGTTATCATTCTATGTGATGCACCCATGGGAGCCAGGAAGCAGCAGTCACATTCCATGTAGTGAAAACCTACACGGCTAATAAACTGATTCTGATTTATCCTAGCACTGAGATTGGGATTTCAAGTTCAAATTGGGATTCTTATGGTTGTTTCTTGCTTTGGACAGTATCCAGGCTGCTAACAAATGGAAAGTGATCCAGTTATGTTTGGAGAGCAGCACAAACAATAAAAACACTTGGAAAGGGGATTGGGGGTAGACAAATGTGTGTAGCCACTTTCAAATCGATGCTGAATCCTTTCATCAGAAAAGTTCATGTTGCTAAGAAGCTTTACCAGTACAGATAATAGAACTAAGGAGTTTTCATCTACAACATTCAGCACCAGCTTCTCTGACCAAAAGAATAAGAAAAATCACCTTCCACCGTGGCTATTTTGCCATCTTGGCTATGTTTCTGGCCAGAATATTGAATTTTTCAGTATAGTTGTTTTATTCATCTTGATAATGTATTTAGGTTGGTAAGGAGCTTATCCTTGGATTTGCCAAGTGACCTCAATCCATGTAAAAATTATTAGCCTGCTATCTATCCTGCTAATCTTAGCTACCTCATATGCATTAACATACACATGTTATAAACTAGGGGGCGGCATGGCTCAGTGGGTAGAGCATTCGCCTGGCAATCAGAAGGTTGTAGGTTTGATCCACAGTCCAGCAGAGAAACTTGTCGAGGTGTCCTTTAGCAAGATACTGTTCCCCTAACTGCTCTGCCCTGTGATAGACTGGTGACTTGTTGGGTCTCTGTAAATCATGGTTTCGCAAAGAGCTTGGTCTTTTACCTGCTCTATATGTAAAGTGTCATGAGATAACTTTTGTTGTGATTTGGCGCTATACAAATAAAATTGACCTGACTTGACTTGACTTGACCTATACAGGGTGTACCCCACCTTTTGCCCAATGAAAATGGAGATAGGCTCCTGTTCCGTCGCAACCCGAATTTGGATAAGTGGTTGAAGATGGATGGATGGATTTTATGCACTAACTTGCACACATGCCCAGACCAGCTTCGAAAACAATGAACAGAGGAACTTGGATTACAAAACATACAGAGCATGACTTCATTCTCTGCTTAGGGTACCATCACTCCACTATCTTTAAATAGTAAAGGAGATGGTGATGTCAGTTGGATTTTTGTAGATTTGCTCGAATTGAAAGAGAGCACTGATGCCAGTTCTTTTCATAATGAGTGGAAAACACGTTTACAGGAAATTGTCTTTACTAATATTTATTTTGGACAGAAATTTCCTCACCATTGCTTCAGTTTTGATGGGCTACAAAAATTGAGTCATTGCAACACTGAAATATGACTCTCCCAACATAAATTCCATTCAGTGCTAAGCTCACTGACTGGAGTTACCTCTGCATGATTCATCAAAATCTGTGTTCAAATGCAATTATTTTGAAACGTTCCTCTCAAAGCTTTCCAGCTGGTTTCAGCAGTCCCACAAAACTGCAGAGTCACTGCAAGAAGCAGCAAACTAACTAAACATTCACATTCTAAAGATTGGCCAAGTTTTTGAGTAGTTTTAATAAAGTAAGATCAATATGGAAGAATTTCCCTGCTCCACAAGAACATTTCAAAGCTGAAGGTGAGGACAAACTTAATTCTGATGGTGTGAGAAAGAAGTGAACTGGGCTGTTGAAGTTACCTCTCAGATTTTTTTTTTTGTGTGTGATTGGACTTGCATGAAAGATCTTTGAAAGGAATTGCGGAGCCTCTCAATAAAGCTTCAGCAAAGAATCACCAGCTGCTCAGCTTTTTTTCATCTGTCATTGCACATACACTCAAGAACATATGTTCTCTGTATTTAACTCATCCTGTTGTATGGGAGCAGTGAGCAGCTGCAGTGCCTGGGGACCAGCTCCTTGTATTTTTCCTATTGCCTAATTCAGAAGCACACGCATGAGTATTAACCCTAATATGCATGTCGTTTGATGGTGGGAGAAAACAAGGGCACCCAGGGGAAACCCATAGAGACACGGGGAGAACATACCACTGCACCTATAAAGGACCCGGAATGGGAATCGAACCCTGGACCTTCTTGCAGTGAGGCAACAGTGCTAACTGCTATGTATTCATGCCATCACCACGCTTGCTGACAATCACCACTATATCCAACAGGGAATTGAAATTCAAACAGCAATGAATATACAGGGTGGAAAGTCAATAGAAATGCTCAACAGAGCCTCTTGGCTGGCCTGTCTAAAGGTGTAAGTATTATTAGTGAGAGAGCAGGGAAAATAAATAGCACTCAACTTCACCCAGTAGTTTTTGACCACATGACGGCCTGCATACCAAGTGCCAAGCTTGTTCAATTACCAAGGATCCTAGGGAAGTCCAACCGGCTACAGAATTGTCAAGAGCTTGTTTGGTGGGGCTGTGATGCAAAAGATGGCCAAACTTCTTGGTGAACCAACCAGAAAAGCAATTAAGTAATTCAGAATGTTTGAACTACAAGGGACCCTGGTAGGAAAGGCCCTGAAGAGAGATCTGATTGCCAGTAAGACTTACATGGATATATCTGGTAATATGAGGGGACTGGGATTTTTACCATTTAATGACATGGAAAGGATATCTCACAGCAGGCTCCGCACAAATTGTCCTCTGCTTTCTGTGGATATCAAAGGACCACCTTTGGAGGTCTTTGTCCATTCAATTTGTGACATCCTTGGTGAAAGCTAGCAGTCACCTTTCAGGAAGCAAAGCCTAGTAATGTCAAGTTAAACCTCTGAGCTCATTTTTAAGATGAGGCTGATTTGATAGGATATTTTGCATTAGGCTTCTTTGAAGACTGAATCATTACCCAAGCTACTATTTAAAGGCAAATGCTACTATTTTCAAGGTGAGAAAAAACTGGCATTGCCAGCTTTTTCTCACCCTGAAAATAGTGTACTGAAAAAAATATCCATAGTTTACAGGATATTTTCCATCAGTGCCATATGCCTCTCATCTCTGAATTAATGGAAACAATAGGAGTTATACTATCGTATTATTATTCAAATATTTTAATTGTTTTTTTCAACTATTCTATACAATGCAAAAAAGTGGGGGAAAAAACAAAATAAAAAACAAAACCACAACAAAAAACACGTGCTGCCCATTCCCCACCGCTGGGAGACCTGCCAATACACAATAACAATAATGATATTATTATTAAAATTGAAATTATCACCATTATTAGATTAAAATAATAATAATAATAAAGCTGTAACTATGAGCTGTGGTGTCAAGGTCATAGGTGCCTTAAGGGATGGTAACCCATGAACACCCCGGTAGACACCAGCAGTTAGGGAAGCTGTCCGACTGAAGAAGGAGGCCATCCGGGATAAGTTATTCCGGGAGACTCCAGAGACAGTTGCAAGGTACAAACAAGCCCAAACTGTCCGGCACCTCAGGAGGGGAAAACAGGGAACTATCCAAGCTGTTTATAGAAAGGATGGGACGCTGTTGAGCTCAACTGAGGAGGTAATGGGACGATGGAAGGAACACTTTGAGGAACTCCTGAACCCAACTAACCCACCCTCTAGGATAGAGACAGAGCTGGAGGATGATGGAGGATCAACATCAATTTCCCTGGAGGAGGTCACTGAGGTAGTCAAAAACTCCACAGTGGCAAAGCCCCAGGGATTGATGAGATCCGTCCAGAAATGCTGAAGGCTTTGGGTGTTGAGGGACTGTCATGGATGACACGTCTCTTCAACATTGCCTGGCATTCTGGGACAGTGCCTAAAGAGTGGCAGACAGGGGTGGTGGTCCCAGTGTTCTAAAAAGGGGGACCAGAGGGTGTGTACTAATTACAGAGGCATCATATTACTCAGCTTCCCTGGAAAGGTCTACTCTAAGGTACTGGAAAGGAGGGTCTTGCCAATAGTCGAACCACAGATTGAGGAGGAATAATGTGGATTCCGTCCTGGTCGTGGAACAACAGACCGGCTCTTTACGCTTGCAAGGATCCTGGAGGGGGCCTGTGAGTATGCCCATCCAGTCTACATGTGTTTTGTAGATCTGGAAAAGGCTTGTGACTGATTCCCCCGGGATATATTGTGGGAGGTTCTGTGGGCGTATAAGATAAGAGGGTCACTACTCAGGGCCATCCAATCTTTCTATGCCCAAAGTGAGAGTCGTGTCAGAGCTCTGGGTAGTAAGTCAGACTCTTTCCCAGTAGGGGTTGGTCTCTGCCAGGGCTACTCCTTGTCACCTATCCTATTTGTGATCATGGACAGGATTTCCAGGCGTAGTCATTAAAGGGATGGGTTGCATTTCAGTGAATTTAGGATTACATCACTGCTTTCTGCAGATGATGTGGTTCTGATGACATCATCAGTCTCTGACCTCCAACACTTACTGGATCGGTTCGCAGCCGAGTGTGATGCGGAAGGGATACGGATCAGTACCTCTAAATCTGAGACCATGGTTCGAAGCAGGACATGTTATATATGTTAAGTGCACTATTGTGCCAACCAACACCACAGCCGCAAAACTATTCAAGTCTCTGGATGATTACATATCAGGAAAACAAAATTGGTCCTTTTGTGTGGGCATATGCATGGACGGTGCTGCTGTTATGACCAGATGGCTTTCTGGTTTAACTTCTCGGGTAAAGGAGGTTGCACCTGAATGCGAGTCAATGCAGCGTGTCATTCACAGGGGAATGCTGGCAAGCTAAAAAATGTCACCTGAACTCAACAGCATGTTAACCACTAACCACATCAATACGCATGCCCTTAACTCACATCTGTACGAGCAACGCCGTGAGGAGATGGACGCGGCGTACAAATGCCTTCTCTTACACACTGAAGTAAGGTGGCTATCTAAAGGCAGATCATTGGCAAGGGTGTTTGAGTTACGAAAGCTGCAGCAGAGGTATTTTTTTCAGAAAAAATGTCACCACTGGCAGCACATTCCAGTGACAAGGAATGAATCACAAAACTCGCTTATTTGTGCAACATATTCAACCTGCTTGATGAATCTGTCACTCCAGGGGAAATTGACAACTGTCTTCAAGTTGGCAGATAAAGTAGCTGCATTCAAAGGCAAACTGGAATTGTTGGGACAGTGAGTGAACTGAGGGATATTTGACATGTTTCAAACATTGTCAGGGATTTGGAAAGAGATTGAGCCTGATCCATCATTCTCCCAGCTGGTGCACGATCACCTGTCTTTGCTTTTAAAAGAGTTTGAGCGGTACTCCCCGACCACAAAAGACCCACGGACTGCAAGAGAAGGATCCGTGACACATTTGTGAATAAACCTGGCGAATCAAGCCTGTCCATGCTAGAAGAAGATCAACTGCTGGACATTGCAAATGACGGTGGACTTAAAAGTATATCTCAGACAACAACTGTGCCTGTGTTCTGGATTAAAATCAAGGCCGAATATTCTGAGATCACCCAAAAAGCATTAAAAACCCTGCTTCAATTTCCAACCTCCTATCTTTGTGAAGCAGGATTTTCTACAGTGACTGCAACCAAAACAAAACTACAGAGTAGACTGGACGTACGGAACACACTTCTGGTGTCACTGTCTCTCATTAACCCTAGATGGGATCGGCTCATTGCAGAGAAACAAGCTCAGGGCTCCGACGAATTCTCATTATTATTATTTGACTGACTTGTTCACCTTTTTATATAGAAATGATCAGTATTTCTCCTATGCTGAATGCACTGATTGTAAATTGCTATATTTCAAAATAAACATCGCAGTCACTTGAATCGAGTTTTTTTATTATAATTATTTCTTATTAGAAAGGATTTTCATTCTAAAATAAATTTCTTCACTTACAGATTATTAATTTATGGGCAAAAGGTTGTTTATTGTCTGTTGATGTTTGGATTTGACATAAGATCACTACGGATAAGTTATTATTCAAGTACAGCCCTCCTGGCCATCGCCAGGATGGCTGCGTCATTAACGATTATAGAGCAAATGTAGGCTGGAGCAAAAGAAGGGTGGAGCGAATGAAAGACAGAGCAAATGAAAGGTGGAGCAAATGAATGAATGAAGGCCGGTCCCTGAAAATATTGTCTTAGATGAAATCGGTCCATGGCGCAAAAAACCCCCGCTGTGTTAGAGTAAATGGTAGTATGCTAGGATAAAATCTCTTGAATGGTAAATACAGCAGATTGAGCTGTCCACTAGGATTAGTTCCTCATCCCATAGAATCAGATTAGGATTAGCTAACAGGAAGGGAGATAATGAGGGGTTTGGGTTAGGGATAGGTCACAGTTCACACCCTTGAGGTGTACACTCTTGCACATATACATGTGGGTTTGTTTATCTGTGCTTTCACACACGAGAAGGGTGTGTGTGTGTGTGTGTGTGTTTGTGTGTGTCTCATGCTGGTCTGAACGAACAATATGCATCCATAAGAGCCTGCAGGACAAGAAGGCATGCAGCCCATCATATTTAAAGTGTATCCATCCATCCATTTTCAACCGTTTATCCGGTGTCGGGTCGTGGAGGTAGCAGATTTTAGCTGGGACCTCCAAGCTTTCCTTTCCCTTGCAACATCCACTAGATCTGATTGGGGGGTCACAAAGCGTTCTCAGGCCAGTGTGGGGATATAATCCCTCCATCTGGTCCTTGGTCTACCCCGTGGCCTTCTCCTAGCTGGATGTGCCTGAAAAACCTCTTTTGGGGGGCGATCAGCTGGCATCAGGTGCCTGAACCACCTCAACTGGCTCCTTTCTATTTGTAGGACCAGCACCTCTACTCCGAGTCCCTCACGTATGTCTGAGCTTCTCACCCTATCTCTAAGGGAGACGCCAGACACCCTGAGAAACCCCATCTCAGCTGCTTGTATCCGTGATCTTGTTCTTTCAGTCATGACCCAGCTTTCATGGCCATAGGAGAGAGTGGGCACAAACATTGGCCGGTAGATCGAAAGCTTTGCCTTCTAGCTCAGCTCTCTTGGTAACGATGGTTTGGTAAAGGGAGCGCAATACCGCTCCAGCAGCTCCAATTCTCCGGTCCAACTCATGCTCCATTCTCCCCTCACTTGAGAACAAGACCCCGAGATACTTGAACTCCCTCACTTGGGGTAAGGACTCATTCCCTACTCGGATTGGACAATCCTCTGGTGTTCTGCTTAGAACCATGGTCTCAGATTTAGAGGTACTAATCCTAATTCCAGCTGCTTCACACTCAGCTGTGAACTGATCCAGTGGGTGTTGGAGGTCAGAGACTGATGATATCAACAGAACCACATCATCTGCAAAAAGCAGTGATTTAATCTTAAATTCACCAAATTATAACCCCTCTCTTCCATGACTACGCCTGGAGATTGTGGAACTATATAACTTTAATATCAATATCTAAATAGGTCACAGCTTTGACAAACTGAGCAAATCAACAGGTTTCGGAAATATCCGTCAGCAGGATGGAACTGTGGAGAGCACCTGATCTCACGTTAGGGTTAACTGAGGAAAGCCCCAGTAAGCAGATAGAAGAGACAAACAGGATACAGATACAAGATTAAGTCACACTAAGCTAGCCATCAGGCACCTAGCTTGACCACAGTAGACACTTCGTTTCTTTGGTCGGCCTGACTTAGCTGAATAGAGACAGTCTATGGGAAGTTTTTGTGTTCTTCTGGTCTCTGATGGTGAGTGTGAATCTGATCCACATGTCTCCTTACCACTCTCCCATCCCCCAGCATCACAGTGTATGACACTGGTCCCGTCACTGACTCAATGATTCCGGGATCCACTTAGGTCCAATGACTGAAGTTCTGGGTCAGCACTGAGTGTCCTGTTTTGAACCGGCGTCCCTTTGCCCTTTTGTTGTGATCTTTGT
>OMLC01045124.1:6381-23195 GCA_900302585.1 Regalecus glesne
GCATATCATCCTGTTCATCATCCACATGCGTTCTCTCTCTCTCTCTCTCTGTCTCTCTCCCTCCCTCCCTCCCTCTCGCATATCATACATTCCTCTTTCTCAATCCAATTCTTTAATCAAGAGAAAAAAAATCTGTTGAATGTGCTATAAGGTACTTATTAAACTTATCACACTCACCTCCTTCATGATTAAGTCAGTGATAAATAGGACCCAGATGGCTCTTTGCTGAGAAGTGACACGAATGAGCCCTGTCATTTAATTTATCCTTGGTTTTGTTATTTATTTTGAGATATGAATCATCCCCATGGTCAAAGAAACTCCTTGAATGCACATTAAAATGTAGAGTTTGTATGGAATTGAATGATTATTTTATCTTCCTGGTCAAATAATGGAATGCTAACTGCTTCACATTTTCACATCCACAGTACTAATGAGAAGTGGTGGAAATAGGTAATGTGGAAAAAATGTCTTCTTTCATCTTGTTTAGAGAACATCTTCTGTCAGAGAGATTTCTACTCTTGTTTTTAATAAGCAGGGTATAGAGTCTAGCAGTTTCTCACATCTTTGGATAGCACTCTTCAGTTAAAGCTATTTTTAACCCATTACTAATGTTATTTATGCTATATATAGTGTAAAAATGGACTTGGAGTGGTTTAAAGAGTACCAAACTGCTTCCGGTGAAGCAAACGCAGGGGAACCTATATATCGCTTGCATAGGGGGAGATAATATTAGACGTCCCTTCTAGCTTTGGCATCATCCGTGTCAGTCCCTCAGGCAACACACTTGACAGTTCTTTATCCACATCCTAGTAAGTTGGATTTAGCTTTCAACAGTGAGTTGATATGAAAGGGTAACATAATGCCACAGTTGTCAAGAATTTCTGAACCTTACACCAGTTCTTTTCTGCCTCACTTTAGAGCTTGTACATTTCCCAATTGTTTGTTGTATGCATATATTGTCATAAATCAAAATTAAAAAGACATGCATGTTAAAGTTAATAATTCTGCCTGTGCCCCAGACTAGGGAAATTGGAAAAGGAATTGGGATTGGTCCACAGGTGCTGTTGCTGCTTACAGCTGTTATACAATATGACAAATTTCATTGTGTGTAATTGTAATGACAAATAAATGAAAACGTATTTTCTTCCTTCATATTGTTACATATTATACTGATTGTAAAGCCCTTCCTGATTATCTTGTGATTTTGGGCTACAACAGCCAAGACTGTCCTCAGCTATACTTAACACTACACAGAAAGGGAGTCAACCCAGACAGAGTGTGCATGTACAGATGTTTATACAAACCCACATACATGACTAAGAACATGCTTACATGTACGGTTACACAAAACAAACTGTACCACAATGATCTCAAATGAATGAACCGAGGGTGCCATCTTGTATGTAGCATATGAGTGCTGAATAGCTGCAAAGTTGCAGAGCTGGATTTTAAACTAGTGTCTGTAATTTGTAACAAGATGTATAGGTTATGGTCACCCTAACTAGAGTATATAGTTCAACCACATTACCAGACTAATTAAAAAAACTCTTGTCTCTCCAAATTATAGAAACGATAGCATTCTCTGTACATCAAAACAAGTGTTAGAATGTGCAAACGTGTTCAGAGTCAGATGAGACAATGTCACTTATGCTAAGCAAAGCATCATTAAGCAAGTTTAAGATGGCTCACATTACACTGGCATCAACATATTCATCCACATGTAAAATAAACCATTAAATGGCTAAAAGCTATCATATATTCTATGCTTGGCTTTTATACCTAATGCATTACAGCATACAATATCATATGAAATGTTTTATTTTCAGCATCTTGTACTTATGTGTTTGCCCCAATGTTATAATCTGAGGCACTCAAACGTTCCAAGCATGAAATCAAATCTCATAAAGATTCTGTGAAAGAAATGTGTCATTGGATGTAAATCTCTGAATCTGTCTTTGTGTCTGTGGGGTGTGATAAGACACATGGGCTATTGACGAGAGTATCCTGAGCGTAATTGTGCCTTACAGCAATGTGAAAAAGAATGTTACAATTCCCAGGCTTTTAATCTACCATAGCACAGGCAAGGACTGAATATGTTATTCAGGGTGGCTAAGACAATAGTAGAAAACCAGCTACGTAGATGAAAGGTCAGAAAGAGGGTGAGTGAGTTATGGGTAGATTGAAAGAGGATACTCAAACAGAATACATTTGGAGTAGCCTATGCTATCTTTTGAATACTGCACTCTACTTTTCTTGGAATAAGGCGTGTCACTAAAGCAGCTTCAAGAACATATGGAGCTTCAACAGAGACAGTCAGCTGGATTTGTTTTCTTTTGTCTCAAAAGGAAAAAGAAACACAAATACATAACTATATAAACATGACAAGGACTGTCTTCGCATGAAATTGCCATCCAAATTTTAAGAAATATTTTTTGAAAGGCTAACAAATGAAAATGTGAATCAGTGTGTTTCCATCAACTGGTGCAGGGCAATTAAACAGCCTACGACTTGTGATGAGATTTATGCCATCTAAAAAAAACCTGCAGATGATAGTTGCTTAGAAACAACAACTAGCCTAACAATAGTTTCCAGGACTTACTTGCCATTGGAGGAATTATTATTGTATATCTATGTTAGCCAGGCCTATGTGGACTAATGATGGCACGTAAAAATAGACCATTGTTTATGTTACCTGCACATTTGCAATGGTAGGTAAATTGGTTGAGGAGATGACTCTTAAGGTACTCCACTACATATATCAAATTTGGTCATAAAATCAATTTCTATCACTCGGTATCATATCTTCTCTATCAACACACGAACTTTTCCACCGTAAGTGTACATTTTTCCTAATATTTACATTTTTATCGTTTAGATGAGTAATGAAACGTTTCTCTCAATAAATATGCGTCCAGATAAACTGATTCGACTTCCTGAGATCCCCTTATCTGGATTTTTGAGCATGCATAAAGAAAATTCTCATTGCCCCTCCAGATCACAGCCTACCAGAAACAGGCAAGTATCACTCTGCTGCACTTTCTGTACACATCTTTGCTTGGTGACCAGGGAATGCCAACGTGTGTCAATCAACTGGACCAAGTAAAGAATACAGTTCCAACAAATACTGTATTTTTTTTAATTTGTCTTGGTGGACTGGTGTAGAATAATATTTACTTTGAATAAACACTTGAGTGCTTTTTTTAGATTGATGAGAAGTGACCTTGTACTGCAAATTGCAGAACAAGGTGGCTTCAAATACTGATGTACAGTATAAGGTAGAGGATTATCTTGATTATCTTGAAATCTACCATTCAACATTAGGGGTGAGTAGAAAATATGGCTTTTTTCAGACTGCAGGTAAATCAGGTTTGTTGCTCAAACAAGATTTTTAAGATGGACTGTCTGCATTGCTATTTTGAAAGATCAAATTAGATTTGTGCATCCAGACATCACAAATCTATCTGCATGGGTTGCCATGGTAATGAGGTAGGCGTGAGTAACTGTAATCTGGTGATGTGGTTTACCAATGCGAACGAATGAGAGCTGGACATCCATCATCTCGCCCTCCAAACATCCATGCTGTTAATTTGTGGTCCAGAACTCCTCTGTCACACCAGACAAAATCAGCAGAGGATGCTATACCCGGGATGTCTCTGTGCTACAGTCATGGTGGCTCCACTTCTGCCACTATGTATTTGATGTCATCACTGTGTCGCATTGCAAGTGACGCAAAATATAGCTTGAGTTCTAACTTGAGCTGGACGAGAGCGTCCAGATTGAAAATTATCTATAGAAATCGGATCGAAATCAGATTTCAAGCCACCTCTAAATATGGTATAGATTGGATTTGCAAATTCCCATTTCATGTGATTTTTCTCTTTCTAGACTTTCTAAATCTGATCTGGATACAATGGGAGATGCCAAAAAATGGATCTGGGCTGGCAGTCTGAGCAAGGTCTATGAGCATTCTGAATGATCTATTTAAAAATATTGAATCATGAAAACTCATTTATGGAAAAGTAGCTTTTAACCGTTCCAATCTACACTGACAGCTTGGGCAAAACTCGAACTAGGCCGATCCTGTCAGTTCTAGAAACATTCTATAGAGGTATATAGGGGCCTCAATATTATAATTTTTTCATCCGAGGGAATAAAACATTTGCAAGTCACAGGTTTTAAAAACTACTAAACGCTCTGAGTGAGAGCAATGTAAGATCAAAATCATCCCATACACTTCTTGAGATGTTAAAGACTCTTTTCAAAAATTAAATTCATTCTAGCGTTTGTGTTTCTTCATTCATGTAATTATGTTGATAATTAATGTCTGGCATTTACATTGTTAATTTATAAACACACAAGATGGCTTTTATGTTGAGCACTTCATATCCATTTTGAATAGCTTACTACATGATTCATCCTTGTAAAGCTTCTTTAATCTGTCTTTTAGTTTCTTAGCCTCACTTCAACACTTCCCTCTCTCTCTTAAACCCCTCCTTCATTATGTATATTATTGCTCTGCATTTTTGCTTGGATAGACTGAGGATCCAAGTCATGACTCCGCTTTCATCCCTCCAGACTCTGAGAGAGAGTGACGGTCCAAGTTGAATGATATGTCCCCTTACCCAATCCACTTCCTCCATTCTCCTATGACACCAAAGCCTGCCAGAGGACCCTGGCAGATGGAACCTGTATACTCAACCTGTGAGCTCCTCCTGCCAGCCTCTGACTGCAGGCTGGGGGGGGTCTGAGGCTTAGACAGCCATGTGGGTTAAGGGAAATTATTGCCCATGTTGGGTTAGCAAAGGTCTGGGAATAGGACAAATGACTTTTGGTAGGGGAGGGAGCGAGAATGTGAACATCAAGACAAGAACAACTCTAAAACCAGACAGAAAGATAAGCCTTTTGAATTACAATCTACCTATTATCCACTAACAATGGAGGGAAGCTGAGTTGGAGACTGGACAATAATGTACTGAAATAAGTTGGGTGAAGGAAATGGATAAGGAGAGTAAATCCAGATAAAGAAAAATGAAGCCATGATGTGACTGCTTTTCTGGATATCGCTTACCAACTTCTCAAGGTGGGAAGCAGTTGAGAGAAATGAATATAAAGAAGGGAAAAGCATGGAACGGATTATCGGAAACAAAAGTCCCTTGGTGTGTGGGACAGAAATATATTGTTGGTTTTCTTAAAAAAAAGAGAAGCACTGGTGTCACATGTTTACTTGAGATTGTTACTGAGAGGAGCTGCCTAGGATTCTGAGCTAAATGTAGGGCAAGGGATTCCGGCTATTACAAAATTAATGTTGTACTATGATTTAGCAGAGTGGGATATAGACAGGAAGAGAGTAGAAAAGCAATGATGAATGTGATGAAAAGCCTTTTGCACACCATCATAGACATCTAATCAGTCATACTGGTGGAAATAATCCCATATATAAAACTAGTGTTGTTTCCAAACCCCATGAATCAAAGGCCAAATATTAAGGATAGATTCAAGGTCATTGTGTTAGCCTCAAATGATGCATACAGAGAATAAAAGAGAAGAGAAGAGAAATATAAAATATCAGCAATGAAAAATCACAGAGTCTAAAAAATAAACACAAAGAACCAACAATATAAAGTAAAGTACAACACAGCCTATAGCATAGTGACATAGTTCATGGGAACGGCATCCAGGTCGATATGAAATGGGACTCTATCTATGTTCCCTCAAACTATTTCATTGACTTACCTAAACTTAACCTAAGCTACCTTAGCCTTACTTAACCCTAACCCCAAACTCACCTTAACCTAACTTTAACTGATATTTAACCTTTGCAGCAAAGTAAAATGCTGACAGATGTACCCTCAGCCCTCAATTTTGGGGGATGGGGGGAAGATAGAACGACCATCTTTGCTAGATGGGGTGTACATCTATTACCTTTTTTAAATAGTATGATTGAAATTATTCCCCAATCTTCCATGCATGATACATATTATTATTGAAACCCCAGTCAATGGCCATTGTTAGTTTTGGTCGTTTTGCAACTATTGATTGTAAGGATGGTTATACCTGCAGTCAGCGTAGACTGAAGATATCTTCTGTATCAGCGATGTAATGTTTCTTTCAATAAATGCTGTGATCAGATGAACAGATTCCACTTGTTTTGTGGGCCTCCGGTGGTGTAGGAGGTTAAGGCACCAATTCAGTGCATCTCTACATCATCCAGTTGGGTGAACCAGCAATCATGCCCATCGCAGGATCAGGACTTCATCAGTGGCTGTGACACTTCATAGTTTGTAATATTAAAAAGCTCCAACAGTTTAAAATGTAGGCTCTGCAATGCAGTAAACTCCATAATCTGTATGCAATGTTCCCAAGTGCTCTATCAAATGTTGTTATGTGTTCGAAATGGTAAGTATCCTCACTATGAAGGATATTAAAATTCAACAGCTCTGTGCTGCAGGAAAGGGGCCCGCTCAAGTTTAGCCAAAGTGGTTCCTCATATATTTATTTGCATTATGGTGCTGAGCTGCAACCCAGACACACAACAGACCGGGAGAGAGCTGAACCTGCAGGGATATGGACCTGTATAGCTCTTTCTCCTATGAAAGACTTAAAATCAAAAGGACATCATGGATTTTAGTCTTTGCTTTGATTGTTTTTAAATCTCCAGTGTGTTTAGTTGTTTTAATAAACAGATTGTTGCACCCTCGACTGCCTCTATTGTATAAATCTCTGTGCCAGAGAACCCTGACAGACTTGTCACATGAACAATCATGAATATTATTTCCTTTAGTTTTAATATATTTTCAAGGAGTTTGTGACTTTGAATCCATATGCCTTCATGTAATATGTACTTGGTAGCATATTATCTAAGATAAGTGTTTCCTAGAAGTGATCTTTTGGTAAAGCTCTACAGATATAGAATTACCTTGGTAATAAAGCCCCTCACTCAAGTCAGCTGCACATTCAAACATGACAAGATGACAGAAGTTCAGACACAGAAAAATGAGATTAAGAGATGGATTCTTACTTGGGTCAGACAGGATGGAGTCAGTCTTCGGTAGGAACTGGTCACAGCGGATTCCCTGGTATCCTTCTCGACACCTGGTGAAGAAACAAGAGACTTTCAAGACAAACCTGTTGACCTTCTTCTATTGCAGAAGCAGGGCGATTTGTTACCAGCTGGCACATTGGTGATGGTCAGAAAACACCCAATGCATATTACAAATTCATCTGATGCAATAGTAAAAGTTGTGCATACTGCCTTAAAATGCAGTATTCACAGACAGAAGCTCGATCACACCAAGGTCATGAGAAGAATAAACCAGTCATTAAATGCAAAGACTTAAGGATCTTTAGGAATTGGAATACTCAAAGGTTGCTGAACATAAAATAACATGTGATGTTACTAGAAAATACTATGGTTTAAAAATATGTACACAGTGAAATTCATATTGACCAATAGACTATTCCTCAGCAATTTTTGTTTTACCTGTCTACATAGAACGTAAAAAACAGAAAAGAACATAGTCCCCCAGAAAATAGATGCTGGAGAGATACGGGGGGAGGGGAGGGGGTGTATACAGTGCAAAGTTTTTGAGCAAAAACTAAACCGAAGATCCAACCTGAGCCCATATCTCTGTGCTTTATTGATCCAAGCACAAGAATAAGTAATTTTTTAAACTAACTTAATGTCCTGTCACAAAAGAGGTGAATCTGTTCAGCTGGATCAGAGGTTCATTTCAGAAACGTTTCATCACTCACCAGGTGACTTCGTCAGACTGAAGAAGTCACCTGGTGAAATGAACCTCTGATCCAGTTGAACAGATTCACCTCTTTTGTGATTTCCCTACCTGGATTATTGAGCATGCATCAAGACTTAATGTCCTGTCCCTTTGGACTAGGACAATGTTAAAGAAGAGGAACTCATATAAGCTGAAAAATACCCCATGACTAGGTCTTGAAGTGTGGACATTCCATTTGTCAATTTGTATCCCGATAAACACAGAAAAGAGCTAAAATATAACCAATGTAGTGCTGTTCAAGTTCTTATGATGTTGACTATTGTATCTGATTTTCATGGTGTGCATCTGCATCCTCAGGCTAGTTTCTGTCGTTTAGGCTGTGATCATAAAGTAAGAAATGGATTTTCAAGCATGTTGGTTTTATCTTCAGTCCCTGGGATATGCTAGAAGGTAATAGGTCTTGCTTTCAATCAATTTAACACCCAAATGAGGCAGAGCAGTACAGGTGATCATGTTAAAATCAATGGGTAGATCTATACTAATGTATATTGAAGCTTTAGTGCATTTTGCCCATGCATTGCGATGTCATGACAGATAAGATCTCCAGCTAGAAAACCAGGTAACACATTTGCTGGCCTTGCCTTCGATCAGTCAGGGCAACTCCGGTATCTAATGTAATTAAGCACTATTATGCTTCATTGAATTCAAGTGGCAATAGAGTGGTGCTTTGGGCCCACTAAGATTTTATTGAGAAAACATGGCAAATTTCTCTAAACAGTATATAGACACAGATCCATGGCATTTTAGATGAAATAAAGAAAGTTGGGAGGTTGGTCTATAATAGTCTAACATGCTGGATTAAGGAAAGGTGTTTTTGAGGAGAGGCTGAATACAGACAATTTTAAAATAGTCAGGTATAGACCCGAATGTAAAGGAGCAATTGATTATAGAGAGAAAGCTAGGACCTAAGCCAGAATAGGATGGTTTAGAAATTTTGTCACAATTATATCACATGAATTGGAGGGGCACATATGGGCTACAGTACTTACAAGGAACTGAAACAGGAGCATATTCTGATATTAAAATTGGACAGTGGAAAGAAATATGGGGAGGAAACCCGACCTTAGACCATCGATCTTTTCGATAAAGACACACTTTTCAGTCTTTAGCAGAAGAGATAGAAATGGTAGGAAGAGAGGGATTCATTCACAAGCAGATTGATAGTCCTAAAAAGATTTGTTGGGTTGTGTTTACTACAATTAATCAGGTCGGAGAAGTGAGCAGCTCTCGAATCTTTCATAGAGAGGGTGAAGACAACAGGACACCAGTCATTGAGATTGGTTACTTTCTGCTGTTTGGGAATTGGTACAGTGGTGCTGGATTTGAAGCAGGTGGGGCAGTTAAACATGTCCATGAATACCCCTGCCTGTTGGTAGGCGAAGAGCTTCAGGACACATCCAGGGATGCTGTCTGGGCCGTCTGCCTTGCGTGGGTTGATCCGCTTGACTGACTGGTGAACATAGGCCTCAGTGAGAGAGGGAGGACAGCATTGGTTTTCAACAGTGGTGGAAGACAGGTGTGGGAATGGGGCCAGCTCAGGTTTTCATTGGAGGCAATGGGAGGTACAGTGCAGGGAGGCAGTGGTGGTTGGGGGGGCTGATTCTTGGCTGGGGAGAACATGGTGAGGGCTCTAGCAGAGGGGTCAAACCTGGTGTAAAAGGAGCTGAATTTGTCTGGGAGTGTGGGAGCTGTCTTTGAGACTTGTATTTTGTCCTTAAGGTCTGTAATACGTCTGAGTCCTTGCCATGGGTTCTTTGGGTTTTTGGAGGTGAATTTGGACTCCATCGATTTCCAGAAAGAAATCTGAGCTCATAAGATATAGGGCCAGCTATGCAAGGCTATAATCAAGTTTTTCACAACTGGAAATTTTCTTTTTAATTCCAAGTTTTCCAGGCTGTGTGGAAACCCTATGAATAGTCAATATGAGTAGATTGGCGTTAATTTCCTGACTGAAATTACACAACCCATTTTTTTGTTTGCCAAACACTCCATGTTCTCGATCTTTACAGGGGGGACATCCAGCTCCCATTTATGAAAGATAAAAATGGGCATTACAATAGAAGCACAAATTCTCATTTGACTTTTTCTCCTCTCTCCTTTACCTCTTTTGTTGTTGTACTGTTAACTCCCTCCCGATTCAATTTTAAACTACATCGTTTTTTGTCCTTTCTTATCTTGGCAACCTACAACCAACTCCTCTCCTTTACCTCCTTTATATTTCTTCTCTGACAGATCTGATTTTACTCTCTATATGCCCCTAGGGGTAACATGACAGAGAGAGGAGAGAGAGAGAGAGAGAGAGAAGAGGAAAGTCAATTGATATATCCCATGGCTCAAAGCTGCAAGCACAAATACAGGGGGGAACATCCATGTCCCTCCTGGCAGAACAGCCAAACACATACATCCCGATTTAAAGTTTACATACTAATGCGGCTTGACACATCAAAGAGCTGGCTCTCTGCAAAAGAATAATGAATCACTTATTACATACATATTACAACAAGGCTTGTTATCTGCTAATATTTCATCTACATTGACATTGATTTCAATTATTAAATGAATGCAGCTGGCAAAGATGCAATCTATCTTCCCTAGTACGCTACTAAGAAATCTTCCGTTAATGTAAAGGGAAATTAAGTGTGAGAAGACTGTGTATAAATATGTAGTAGTCTAAGTTGTTAACATTGTCAGATGCTCTCTACATGCTACAGTACTCGATCGCACAAATCACTTGGCCATTTTGCTTTCCGGAAAGAGCTATGTATCACTCACCCTGAGAATAACAGTTCTATATATGCCATGCCAATAGGGTGACCAGACATCCTGAAAAATTCAGGATACTTCTGAATTACAATCAATTGTTAATTGTCTTGTTTGTCCAGAAAATTGGATTATAATTAGATTGTTATGAATGCAATATGGTTCCATAGTTAACTTTATATTCATTAACAATAAGTTTTGTGTTGAGTTTTGACTTTCCTGTGCTTTAATATCACTGTTGATTTACATAGAATGTAATGTAGTTGAGGTGAGCACGATATATATAAATATATATATATATTCTAACTTTTGAAAAAAAGGTTTTGTGTCAGCACCCAGTTCCATTGAACCATTGCTTTGCTTTTCAATGGAACTGCAAGGCAATGCAACATAATTTGCGCTTTAACTGGTAATCAATAAGTATCTGTTGTACAATTGGCACCTGTACATCAGTGAAGTCATTTGGTGCCTGAAAACTCTATGAGGTTAATCTTCTGAAACCGAGTTCCTTAGTTCCATTCAGTTCATTTCTAAAAGTTGCATAGCATCATAGAAATTCCCTACTAATCGTTAACCTCCAGAGTAGTTCAGGGTATTGCAACATTTAACATATTGATGGGTCACTTTGAGCAAAGATGGATTCTTCCACTGCATTTGAATGTGTGGTCAATTAGTCTCTCACTGACATATGCCACTAGGACATGAATTGCTGACTAAGCTCTGAAGGGAAATGGCCTTTTTGAACTAAATGGATAGGATGCTCCTGATCAAGGCTATGAGTGAGAGCTATGTGAGAAAGAAATCAAGCAGCAGTGATTCTAATATAAGTGTGGGGATAAATAATCTTCTTTATAGGGACAGTGCATGTTAATGAACATTTAGAATGTAAATAGGTCAGTTGTACCCACCGGGCTAATTTTCATCTGCTATCTTAAGCAATTATGGGTTCAGTATCTCGCTTTCTGAAGAAACCAGGGATTCAACCACCAATATTCCGATTACTAGACAATTGCACTACCTACTGAGTTATGCGACCCCTAGAAAAAAACAAAAAAATCAAGATTGAGTTTAAAAGAGTTAGAGGATATACAATAGACATACTCTGACATTTGGAGGTACATGGAGATTATGCAGCACAACATAAACAAGAGCCTGGATGTGAGAAACGTTCATCTGACTACACATGAGAGGGACAGGTATGGGCACAAGCCCATGAATACTGGAATGACAGTGCTTTACTTGTGCCCCCATCTATAGGGTTAGTGGTTGTGTCAGGAAGAACATCTGACATAACGTTTTGCCACATCAGTACGCAGATTGACAAGACCATTCTGGATTGGTCATGGCCACCATTGGCGATGTGTCCTCACAGGGTACCAGTAAAAATTAAATCGGCTGTGGCGACTACTGAAAAACTGGTCACATTTGAACCAGCTTTAAAAGTCTGTTTAAATATGACAGTGATGTCCTCTAACAACATTTGTGAAGTCAACTTTATGTGTCCAGATTTGTCCCCACATTGTAAGGGTTGACATGGACTTAGATGGAACATAAGGGATTAAGGCCAAATGCCCTTCCGGATGCCTCGCAGTGGGATCGAATCTACAACATCTGGACATCATTCCCCAAAGCATGTGCTCTGCCACTCAGCAACCATGACCATGCATTCATACACATTCATTAATTAA
Source organism: Regalecus glesne (assembly GCA_900302585.1). NCBI lineage: Eukaryota > Metazoa > Chordata > Actinopteri > Lampriformes > Regalecidae > Regalecus > Regalecus glesne. The sequence goes on from OMLC01045124.1 coordinate 18,623, forward strand.
TCTAAATGGACTTGGGCTTGCCCTCTATGATACAAGATGACAACATTGGATGTAACACATAATCAAGTTAATATTAATTAATTTCCTTTTAATAACTTAATTCAATCAAGGTGTATGGATTGGATTCTGTCCAAGCAGACAATGGAGAAGTTGACATTTCATCACGGGGCAAAAATGAACAATTAACCACACACCACTCAGATGTAGAATATCTGATTAAATTGCAGGGTGGAGTGGTGTCCCTAGTATTTCTAGTTTGGGATACTTTCAAATTATAGTATACATTCATCATATATGTTCATTTCACATCAGATAGTGAAAATTTGATAAAAAGGAAATGAGACAATTTATGTTTTCAGTTGGGGCGTGAAGGAATATAAGACCAAAATAACTCTTCCTACAGTGGCAGGCTAAACACTTAGACCAATTTAGTACAGTGCAGCCAGACCGCAATAAGGGGCTCAACCGTCTATTAAGGGAAAATATACCACAATCTATTGGTTCAACAGTGACAGGGTGGTTGGATGATCACCAAATTGTGGCCCATTTTCTCAGCATGTAATCCATTTCAGAGCAAAAGGGCCAACCACAACTGGAAACGAGGGCAACAAATAAACAGCAAATTACCAAGGAAGAGTATTGTTTCTGTTCTAGTATGGCCTGACACCTCCCCAATCTACTGAGAGGATATTTCAAGAAGCATTACACCCAGGCAGCCACATAACTTTAATCATAAATAAACATAAATAAAAATAACTTCAAAACTTGAAATGCAATGCCTAGTAGCTTGTTGAGCAAGGGGAGTGCTGTTTTGTTAATGTGCAATTTCATAACCCAGATATAATTTTCTAAAAGAGACTTCCTGGGAGCTACTTTGGATCGACGGTCATTTTTAAATAGCATTTTATTCCCCCAAAAATATTCATTTATTACAGGTACTAAATGATGTCATCAAATCAAATATGCTGTTATAAAGAAAGAAACTTTATTTTTTCATTGCATTATCATAACGAATTGTATTCTTACAATGAAATGTACTGTCTGCATTTAACCCACGCTATTGTATAGGAACCAGGTCTTGTTCTTTTTCCTCTTGCCTTGTTCAGGGGCACAGACAGGAGTATCAACCCCAACATGCATGTCTTTTTGATGGTGGAAAGAAACTGGAGCACCCAAAGGAAACTCATGCACACAAGGAAAACATACAAACTCCACACGGAAAGGACCTGGGATGGCCTGGGGTTTGAACCCAATACCTTCTTACTGTGAGGCAACAGCGTTGGACCTTTAAACCTTGTTCAACCTTTAAACCGGTTTCTAGTTATGGTGATACAGACTTGAGAGAAATCAAGAGGAAGTTAAAGAAAGACTATCACAGTTCTCACTTTTTATCCCACTTTTCATCCAGTTGAACCGATTCACCTTTCTTGTGACGATCACAGTTCACTTGGTAGTTAAGAGTGAACATTCAGGGAGCACAAGGCTACATCATCAACTACCTGACTTTAGAATAGTCCATTTACAATAGATTCCATATTTCAGAGGTCATATTGTAACCATATTCACATGATAATTAACCAATGTGTATACCAAGTTATAAATGAAGAAAAATGGAAATGGCATGCTGATGTGGAGCTGATATGACTTACTACAGGCGCTGAAGAGATATTCTTTCATCATGTATGCAGTAATCCGATTTTAAGCCTAAATAATGAACATATTGAGCATTTTCTGCTGTGGCTACCTATCAAGTCATCTTGTTAGATGTATCAAACCCTAGTATAATCCAATATGTCTCCTGGATTACAGCTCGCCTTGCTTCTCCCAAGGCTTGTTTAATCACATGTGCAGAAAACCAAATACAATTGACAACTGAGACTTCAAAGGGGACCAAAGATGATTACTTTTCTGCTTTAATGATATTATACATCCCTTGCCAGTGAAAGTTTCCATCTATTTTGCCTTTTTTTGGATGAAACAGAAAATCGAAATGAAAATCTAGCATCACTGGATATCAAGGGAATCCCCCCACCGCTTACTTCTCTTACAGAGTGATTGAAATGCATCTAGGGCACCATATCTCAGTCCTGACAGGGTGTGAGGGGCAGGCAAGGTGCGAAACTGTCAGTGTGAATATGTTGAGTTTCTGCATACACACACAGGTGTGTGAGATATACAAGTTAGTTGTGTTTGATACAGAGAGAAAGTGAATGAGACACAGTGAGAGAGAGAGAGAGAGAACTCATGTGTATTTGGAGTTACAGATGAAGAAGTCCATAGACTGCCTGACAAGGTGATTGATAGACAACCAATCATTCATTCGACCCCGAAAATGTGACATGCATGCCTGCATGCAAAATTCTCCAAACATGCCCACTGCATCCTGGCCCTCACACATGTATTATGTTTTGTATATTTTCAATCTTTTATAATAGATATAGATAGATGAATAGATAAAAAGCTAACTTTTAAGGTAAAGAATATGCACACTGGATCTTGGATAAAACAGCAGGCCATGATTGCTGTTTTTTTCTGTGCACCTGCCACCACCTTAGTAATATGGTGGGGCGGCATAGCTCAGTTAGTAGAGCGGTCGTCTGGCAATCAGAAGGTTGCAGGTTCGTCCCCGGTCCTGCATACAGCATGTCGAGGTGTCCATGAGCAAGACACTGAACCCCTAACTGCTCCCCGAGCACCATATGTTGGCAGCTCACTGCTCCTATATAATAGGTTGGGTCAAAAATGCAGAGAAATCCAAATTTCCCCTTGCGGGACTGATAAGGGAATCTTTTCTTTCTTTCTTTCTTTCTTTCTTATTTGCTGTTCTCAGTGGGTCAGTAGCAGTCACACAGGTACTGTTACACCGTGAGAGATTATCAGTGGGTGCTTTATACCCCTCTTTCATGTAGTGATCTTGATATGGAGTGAAAATACCATTAAGCCGAGATAACATTTAAATGTGAACCGTTATCTCTTTAATTGTCCTTCCTCACACTTTTTTCCTACCCTCAGACTCACTCATATGGCATATTAACGTTTTATCACTTATACCGCTTATCTTTGTGCTTAATAATTTTCTCCCTCTCATTCCCTGTGATTAGATGGTTTGTTCTCTCTGTTGTTAGTGGGATTTGGGGAATATCTATTCGTTGCATCTGAATGTTGAAACGAGGAAGAGATACTTAAATCGATTGAATTAGCTGTTATCTCCACTGGTGGCATGCAATGAGTGATCGTTTTCACCCGTCTGCAACAAGCATGGTGGGACCAGACTTTCACAAGGAAAGGCGTGAAAACCCAAATAAACCTTAAGATAACTTGGAATTACAAGGTGCATGCCACAAATCCTGATTTGGGCTTTGGTAGCTCAGTGGTTCCCATGCTCGCCTTGGGAACTGACAAGCCAGAGGTGACGGGTTCGAGTCCACCGTGGGGCATCAGGAATGGCATCTGGCCTTAATCCCCCAAGCTTCATTTAAGTGTCCACCCCCACAATGCGGGGACTAATCGTGACAGGTAAAATGGGCCTCTCCCATGCTATCCTGATTCTGCTTACCCAGAAATGTTATGAATAGTTCATACATGCTGGTATTATCGATCATTTTCCCAGCACTCAGATTTCCTGTACTAGGCGTGGGAGAAAAAACAACAACAACCTCTAATTATGAATGAATTCAAATGCCACCTTTTTCTGTATACCTCATAGATATAATCTTGAAGACGTACCTTCAGTGGTCGTCAGTTTTATAAATCTTCTGTTACTGACATAATTAAAGCATTCTAGTCCAAGGAAGTCCCAACAGCAAATGCTGGCCAATTTAACAGATATCATCTGGTAAGCCTTCCCTGGGAAAAATGATCAACAACATGTTTTACATTCTCAGCACAGCAGCAAGATATCTAAGAAAAAGGCAGGTAGCAGGGCATTTGAACATGAAATTAAGTTGTTTAAGTTGCCACTTTATGCAAAGCCCTCGAATAATGCTTTACTGAGCTACAGACATGCTACTTTGATGGAAAATATCCAGTCAAACAAAACTGGTTACAATTTACATTCAAGTCTGATGGTTACCCCAAGACTCCTAGTCCAGATAGTCTTTATGTTGTCCCACTAATGGAAACTCTATGACATTCTAAAATTAGGGCAAATATTTTCTAAGCCCCATAATGTCTTCAGAAAATCCATCTAGGTACTGTCAAAGAGAATTAACAGTGGCATCAAGCATGACTTGATGCCAAACACAAGCCAGAGTCTGATCTGATTTATATGTTTGGGGGAGCCCCCTTTATCTACATACATACACACATACACGCACACGCACACGCACACGCACACACACACACACACACACACACACACACACACACACACACACACACACACACACACACACAAACAAATACATGCAAATAATGTACACACAAACATGGATTCAGTGTACCGGCAATAAAAAATATCTGCGGCCACATAAGTAATACCAACGTGTTTGCTCCATAGGGAATTTTGCGTAGAGCTACAACATCTGAGTGTCTGGGCCGACACATTAACACTCAACACATAGTCTAGCCCCCC
>OMLC01045132.1:6607-21799 GCA_900302585.1 Regalecus glesne
GGGGGGGGCAGGAGGTCTCGGTTCCTGGTGCTGTGAGCTGAGACCTGCTGGGCAGTCATTAAAGGTAACCATGTTGTCATGGAGCTAAAATGATCAAATCTAAGTTGGATGAGAATTTATGCAGAACATAAATGTCTTTGAAACTTTGGTTGATTTCAAAGGGTTTTTACAAGATGCCTCCTATGTAAATTAGATTAATCCAGTCTCCGTTTGCACTGAAAGAGATAACTGTGTCACTAAAACCCTTAATCGCTTTCTATGGTTTGTATTAATTTAGGTGTTCAGCAGCTTTTGTCATGTGGATTTGATGCTAACTAGTGGTAACCTTTTTTTTAAGTGTATTTTTGCTTTCCACACCATCACAAGTTACAGAGGACATGGGGATATGGCTGTTTGTCTATCTTTATGGAAAAATCCACCAACTGTAAGGTTGTTCTTGTAAAAATTAAATCTGACTCAGAATTTACAGTGGTTTTTATAGCCATTATATGGGTATTGACCCAAACATATTAGAAATCTCAAGTGTCCACATGAAGATCAAATTGTATCATTTCCAATACCCATTAGACACCAGTGTTCTTTACTTGTGCTTTACTGTATATTACATAGCTGCATGTGGATAAAATGTTCTGAATTTAAACGGAACTGTTGGAATTCTCAAAAAGAAATCAGAATCATTTTTTTATGGAAGTAAATAATGATTGATTGATAATATGGATACATACATACATACGTGCTAGGTACTGGTTTTGGTGGGATGAAGAACATCCATTAAAAACTCTGGACCTGTATTGACATGAAAGAAAATGGAAATATTCAGATACTTATTGATAAAGATAGTTAGTGATAAAGGACCTGAGGAGAGATTAAGCACAGTCTATTCGACTTGTTGGGTTAAGCAGAGTAGTTTTCAGTGGATTTTTCCCTTTGACGGATAGTTTGTAACCATTGGTCGTCTCCCCCCCTTCAGTAAATCAAGCTCTATATCGGTGAACCAGGTGCAGGCCCAAGCCACAGAGGCCATGGCGGAACTAACCTATTGCATACCGGTGTTCCGGCAGAGGTGAGTTTTGATTGGTACGGGGTTACCATCGGCCTCTGGCTCCCTGTTCCAGCAGGTCAGTTTATTTTCAGTGTAAGGTAATATGGAGCTCCAGTCTCTATGAGCTGAGTCAAGACAACGCAACTACGAGGAGCTACCATGGTCCCATCAGAGCACACGAAACTAATTCTGGAAACTGTGGCTGCAAATATATGGTGACATGTCATCACTGAGAAGACAGATGAGAGGATGGACTTGTATTAAACCTGGTTCTGGTGACAAAAAATAATTAAAAAATAAATATCATAATAGTAAAAATATATTAATGAATTAATAATAAAGGTATTCATACTTTTAACAGATTAACTCCCCTCAATATCTGAGCCAAAACAGTCAATCAAGACCTTTTTCGCATCATCAGATTCAAAACCATGAGCTGGGTGTGTTTGCAGGAGCTCTGAGGAGGTAGAGGAGTACCAGCGGGTGTCCACTCATGTCGAGAAAGGACTCGCTGCCATCCAGGAGGAGCTGCACAGGATAAGAGTGGCCACGAAGACCCAAGTGGAGAGCCTCACTATCCAGAGAGAGGTGAGCTACCCAGAGACAAGGCCCGACAGTAACATCTGTCAGGAGTGGTCAGAACGTCGGTGCTTTCCATTTCTCTCCTTTGCTTTACCTCAACTTCATGTCTTCTAACTGCACGATCTCTTCTCTACTTCATCTGTCTGTGCAGTTTCTTCTTTGGTTTTCATTGGTGGGCACGACGCATCACCAGCATCCATCGACTGTTGTATTGGCTCACTAATATTTGTGTAGTTTTGTTCTTGATTGCTTCGTTTTCTCTGTTGGGTGTCACGGTCAGGCTTACATGTCTTTTCCTTGCTGCTCTGCTCCCTGTGACTGACATGTGCTCTTGTTCTTCTTCTTCATTTTCTTCATGTTTGTCCTCATGTGCATGCCTGAAGGATGTGAGATACAATACAGTGCACACAGTGCACTATAGTGCCACCGGTCAAACACTCCATCATGTGCCTTCAAAGTCAAGCATCTTCAACAAATGTATAACTGGTCTGGTAGAATAATCACTGATGTGATAGCAGAACTCAGATGATAACGTGATGCCAGCATCGCCAATGAGCCAAGGACTGAACAACCAGCTTCAGGGGACAATTTATGCAAAAGCCCTTTTTCTCGGTCAAATGACTGGCTAGCAGTCAGACTGTCTCGAAGCTGTATCAAGTTTACTGATGACTGAGCCTTCCAAACATTCAGAGGGGTTCGAGAATGACGTCTCAGCACGAGCACAGTGTCCCATCGATGCTGGCTGATATCAGGTACTTCAGACTGCTGCCGGTACTGTGCTGGTACCGGAGATACAGAAATAATCACTTATCCATCCCTCCGTGAGGGGCTGCTTTCTGCGCAATGAAATCACCTCTCTGGTATTTGCCGATCTGAAACTCAATTATGATGATGGAGGCCGACACAGTTGTCTCCTCACACATACATGAGAGGTTTGTGAACATCCACTGTATGTTCTTATGTTGAACTAAGACGTATCGATGATGGGTCTTACTTTGCCTCTGGTCGATTTGAGTTTTTGAAGCTGTGACCAGGTTCATAGAAAATCCCCAACAGGAAAGAGCGTATAGTTCCTGTTGAAGCAGCACCTGGTCAACAATTAAGGCCTAAATCAATTTAATCAAGGATGATAGGTGTATAGGAATATGTCCTGGTTGCATTGGTGCAGAAATATATTTACAACCTATGCAGCTTCACACAACACACCGGCCCACATGGTATAAGAACCACAAGCTGTCAGACAGTGTATGGCATTAAAGCCATCCATCCGTCCATCTCTCTACATTCACTCAATACAACTTACTGTCTGCAGGTTCAAGAGATGATGACAAAGAGGGTGGATTTGTACGAGGTGGCTCACAAGCTTCCTGATTTCCTGTTGGCCTTGAGGCCTCACACCGTGTGGGAGAAGACTCCTGTTAAGCTGTTCTGCACTGTGGAAGGCAAACCAAACCCTATTGTTAAATGGTAAGACTGCACCAAATCCCTCTGCATTATTAATATGACCGTGCGTTTCTTTCATTAGAGGTCACGACAAGATGCAAAAAGTCTACTTTCACTATACTGCTATACTGCAGTTAAAACAAGATGGGCGAAAACTAAATCAGAATCAAAACCATCACGTCATACAAATCTCTGCATACTTGCTGCATCTTTGTGTTGTTGATTTGACCGGAGATGGTTACCATAGAGATGCTAACAAAGACAATGAACCAGAAAAAGATGTAAAGATAACTGTTGACAAGGCAACACAACCAATCATGTGACATGGTGGGTGAACTACACACAGTTGAGCAGAATGGGGGCTTGTGGGTAAGGAATTTGTCAAATTCTGTCAGCGATCCCGTACCTCCAACGTCCCCCAGCTTGCCATGCTCCAAATACATATCCAAACTCAATCTATGCAGAACATGTATTGATGCTGTTACTAACAAGCAGTTAATGGATTCACTGGTCTTTGCCTCTGTGCTGCTAGATATTTTTAGACATTATGCATAATTGTGAGAACTGAAATCAAAAATATCGTTTCAAGTCGAAAGAAATAATGACTCCATGTTTTTGACCTCAGGTATAAAGGAGGCGTTCCCATTGACCCACTGAGCGCCCCGGGAAAGTACAGGATCGAAAGCAAGTACGGCGTTCACAGTTTAATCATTAGCAGGTACGTTGCGTCGCATCTCACTGGATAATATGGAAACTTGAAGTTTAATAACCAAGCATAATTTTTGCTCAAGAATTGATTCTTTTCTACCTTATGGGGAAAAATATGACGTTGGTCTTGTTATTTTTTTGCTTTATTTGATGTTAAAGTTGGATGTGACAAGAGGCGTGGTGTAGAGAGGTTATGAGACTACACAAAGGTGGATTCAAACCCCGGATGCTACGCTTGAGCCATCAAAGGATGGATTTATTGGTTGTTGCAAGGCAGAGCAAATTGCCCATAGAACAATTATCATATACTGACTCCAGTTCACATCACATATGAGCCTGTCATGCAAAACCGAGGGAACGTTTATGGATGAGGCAGCATGTGTGAAGATCTGCATACATACATATGCTGATGCTCAATCTCCATCCGGCCTGGTGGCAGTTACTGACCAGTCCTGTGTACTTGGCCGGATTCCTTTCAAAGGACCACCAAGCAAGCAGCACTGCTTGCCTGGGGAAGTCAGATACAAGGGCAGAGTCTGGTTCTAAGGTGATGTCCACAGTGTGGTTGAGAACCTCCAGCTGCTGTTTGAGGTCCAGCAACAGCAGCCAGCCCTTGGCTGAGGTCAGGATGCCTGCGGATGATCTTTTAGCAGGTTTTGTCTGCTCCCCAGCCCTGATGAAGCTGATGGGCTGCCTAGAGGGTCAGGACCACTTCAGTCACTCAACTCTTGCACTGAGGGCTTCAGGGATGGTTGTCAGGGCTTGATCGTGCCTCCATTGGTACCATCTCTCTCTACGTGCCTCTGAGTACCAGCCTATGCCGTGGTTCAGGGTTACTGGCTTGGAGCACAGTGGGCACACTGGTGACTCTGCTTTGTCCCGTACGTGCAGATTTGATGGGCTTGGAAGCATATCACATACTGCCTGGGTGAGAAATTCGATGCGGTGTGGTTCGGCTCTTCAAAGTTCAGCCCGGGTCACCCTTCTCTCAACCGTGTCCCCCCATCTTGTCCAAGCTCCCTGTTGCTTCATTACCACCAACTTGCTGGTTCTCATCTCCTCCACTGCCGCTCTCACCTCCTCCTGAATTAGGTGGCACCTTTCCTTCACTTTGATGGTGTTCATTTGGGGAGCTGGAATGGATCCTAGCTCAGCTCGGCCTCATGAGACCACTCCCACCAGTCTCTTGTGATGCAGTATCTTGAGGATGAAACGCTCCAGACCATCCGTTTTATGAGACCTGATCAAGTGAATCAAACCCTGAACATAGTTTGACGTGTCCCTGGTGCACAAACTATGGACAAAAACAAAAATGGTTTCAAGCCAACCTAAAAACTATTCACTATAACGTATTTTATCATTACTGAGCCGGGGTAGCTCAGTAGTTTGCGTGGTCGCTGGTTCGAATCCACCGCGGGGCGTCAGGATGGGCATCCAGCCTTAATCCCCTGAGCTCCGTCGAGGTCCCTCTCCACGCCGACACCATGGGGGCCAATCGTGACGTAAAACGGGCCTCTCTCATTTTATTCTAACTGAGAGCTCCATTTTATGTCATGATCAGTCCCCATGTTGTGGGGCTGGACACAGACCTAGATGGAGCTGAGGGATTAAGGCTGGATGCCCTTCCTGACACTCCACGGTGGGATCAAACCCACAACCTCCAACTCATCATTTCCTGAAGGCACCGCAGTCCCAGTGTACATATTATATTAATATCGAAATAAGATGTTTTTCAAAGGAAAATACACATTGTTCTAAATTTATCAGCCAGGGGGAGAGAAGAGGAGAAACTGATACGTATTCCATCTCACAATACAACAAAAGAAAAATAAATCACCAGTAATTCCACTTGAGCTTTTTTGCCAACCCTGACACCCACCAAAACCTGTAACTACCGTCACACACATGACCAGAAGGAGAGGAAGAAACGACAGGGTGGGGCTAACGTCTTCACTTTAGTCAAGGCAAGGGAGAGACTCAGTCTCTAAAGACAGCCGAGTGTGTGGAGTTGTGTCTGTGAGGCTCCTCAGCTGTCGGTGTCAAACTGCTGACCTCTGTGTCATCTGAGTTGCAAATTCCTCGCCTCGCTCTCCCACTTTCTGTCTCGTTCGCTTCTCCCTTTCAAACACACCCTCCCTCCCTCTCCTCTACTTTTCTGCTCTGTCACTCTCTCTCTCTCTTTCTGTCTCTGTCACTCTCTCTCTCTCTCTCTCTTTCTGTCTCTGTCTCTCTCTCTCTCTCCTCCATCCTATCACTGCACTCCCTCCATCTCTTCCATTCTTTCTCTTCTTCTCTTACTTTGTCTCCTCTCTCTCAGCGAGCTGTATCTCATCAGTCATTACATTATAGGGTCAGTTCTAGGTACTCCTGTTGAATGTGAGTCGGGAGAAGAAGAAGAAACTTGATCAAATGTGTCCTCTCCATTTAACCCATCCTATTGTAATGGAGCAGTGAGCAGCTGCAGTAAAAGGAGCGGTTAGGGGTTCAATGTCTTGCTCAGGGACACTTCGACACGCTTTTCTTTTCAGGGACTGGGGATCAAACCACCAATCTTCTGATTACTAGACAGCCGCTCTACCCCCTGAGCTACGCTGTCCCGAGATCTCATCTTTGAAATGAGAATTAGTGTATTTCCACCTTCCCAGTGTCAGATGTCTTGTGGTAAAAAAGAAAATCCCCTCAGCACATGCACCCCGCAGCCCCATTCCCCCCACCCCCAGTGGGGAAAACGGACAGCCTTAAAAATAGTTCCCTCCAGGATGAAGGTCACATTTCCTTCTTCTATTCTCACCCTCGGTCTCTTCTTGCATCCCTGTCATGACTGCAGCATGACGCTCCTCCTTGGTGCTCCTTGGCGCTTCCAAGGAGTGAGATCACGTTTCAAAAAGGAGCAGTGCTTGGCCGCCATTGCTGCAATGCAGCGTCTGAGGTGTTTAAAGCCAGGCCTTGGAGAAAGACAGTGGTGAGGGGGCAATAAGGAGGTCTACTGCCACAGCCCGAACCCCACCCCACAACCAAGGTTACTTATTACACAATGCCAAATGGAGACGTCTCAAGTAATGGGGTCGAATTACAGAAAATTTCTCCACCAGGGGTTTCAAGCCTCTTTTAGGTCCAGACAAGATCATTTGAGTCCATTTTATCTGCTGCTCGATACTTTGATTTGATCTCTGAGCCACCGTGGTGTCCTTGAGCCATGCTAACGTCACCACAACGTGACGGGGGTCACTTGTCACACATGAGTTGAAAGAGCTGAGCAGTGATCATGTGGCCCATTTCCCAAATAACAAACACACAGAGAAGCCCAAGGTCAGATGAAGGGACATGAGAGCACACGTCAAACAATGGGAAGTAGTTTAAAACACCATGAACAGGACGTCAGCCCATGGCAGGGCAGGCGTGGGAGATTAAGGCTGGATACCCTTGCTGATACCCTGTGAAGGGTTTGAACCTACAACATCTGGCTCATCAGCTCCTGAAGTGCACGCTCTGCCACTGAGCTACCGCGCCCCCTGATCTCTTGGATATCTTAGAGGAATCTATACAATGGCTGACCCAGGTTAAATGACCCATGTTGACCTATTCACCCCAACAGCCAACACTGGTGTTCCTGGGTTGTAGCTTAGGGTGAAATGGGTTCAATGTTGTATTATATGCTGTGTACAGAGACCACCATGTGAAGAGATTGACATTTTCAGAAATAGTTTCGGGGTTCAACTGATTCTGACTTGAGTTTATTCACTGTGAGAATAAAATGGACAACATGTCCTGGAATGTCCTGTTTGTTACCCAATGAGAGCCTGATCATGTTCCATGTTGCCATATCTTGTAGGTGTGTAGTGAGTGATACTGCTGAGTACAGCGCTGTGGCCACCAACCAGTATGGAACAGCCACTAGCAAGGCAATGATTACTGTCAAGAGTAAGTCCCCCCCCTCTCTCCCTCCCTCAGTCCTTCTCTCAATGCTTTGTAAATATTTCAAAATGTTTTAATGTTTGATATTTTTCAATTGGTCAGATGTTTATTTGCTAGCTGTGACTCTTGTTTCTGCATAGGAGCAGCAGGAGGTGGAGAGTCCTGCCATCTTGGTCTAGGTGAGTGAAGGCAGGAAGAGACCGGTGGCTGAATGATGGAATCGGGCCCAGATGTTTCCTCTTCCACTTCAAGACTAAATATAAAACTTTGTGGGTCAAAGATGGCTGATAAGCGATGGAAACTATTGTGAGAGGCTGCTGACTTGGTTCGAGGCCAGGGGGAAAGTTGAAACAATAGGCATCTTGTTTTTATAGACCTTCCAGGCCCAAATTCAATAGAAAAAATAAGAATTATTGATAGGATTACTGATATGGTATCATTATTGATAGGACTAAATTCCTTTTCTCTTTTGGCTTGGGTCTCTCTTTGTTTAGATACACATGCACAAAAAAACTCAATAAATGCCAGAGGGAAAGGTCTTAGTTCAAATACCGTATGGTTGTATGATGATGATGTATGATGTAGTATGTTCTAAAGAGGATATAGTTCAGGAGTATGGACTAGGTCTCAAGTCCGTGTTTTGAGGATGTCCGTCTCATCTCAGGAAAACCTTCGTAACAGTCATCTTTTTCTAATCTGCCCCGTAAAGACTTCATACTTCCCATACTTCACTTACCCATTCAGATGAAGACGTAGAGCGGTCATCTAGTGGTCAGTCGGTTTGCTCCCCAGGTTCTACAGAAACCATGTCGAGTTGTCCTTGAGCAAAACACCGAGCTCCTAAATTTTTTGGGACAACAGATGAAAATTATGAAAATTAGTTTGGTGGATAAATCTGTTTTATTTACATTCTTGATGTTCATTAATATGCATTGTCCTTATAAAGGATATTATTATTAATAATAATAATAACAACAACTTTAAGAGATAAAACTATTGAATTTGCCCCATGGTAACCTCTATTCTTTTTTTACATTTACCTTATTTTACACAAAGAGCTCAAACAAGGAGATTAATTCTCAAGCCTTTGATTTCTCTTTAATTTATACCAAGCAGTCCGGTGTATTTTCAGAGGCAAATAAATGACACCATTTCTGTGAAGTGTCGAAACCATTTCCATTCTCTGCTTTCTGCTTTCCCAGTCCCCCATTTGACAGAGATCCACCCCAGTAAACTGGAAGTCGACCTGCTGGAGTGTTTCAGTGTGTCTTTTGGAGTGGAGGGCAGCTCCATTAGCCTGGTGTGCACCATGGTAGTGGTTCCTGACCTCCCCAACCTGCCACCAATAACCCAGTGGTACAGAGATGGTAAGAGACTGCCACATACATTTGTTTATCCGTGTTTCATGGTAGATTCTAGTCAAAAAAGGTTTGTAGAAAAAAAAAATCCCAGCTAAGATGACCACCGACACTTGTTTAACCTTCTCACTGTTGATACTGATTCTTTTTAAGTATTGGCTGATACAGAGCACCAGTCTAGTCCATTACTTTTGCTGAACTGTGCAGATGTCAGCCATTAGTTTGGGCTTAATAGGGAAAAAAAATCAATATAGAACATGAACATGCATTAGCTATGGCTGAACCCAACTTCAATAAGAGGGAATAGCTACACACACTGTCATTATTTTGCTGTAATATATCCCATGAAAGTTGACAAAAGTCATAATCTTCATCAACAGCACACGGATTCACAGTCACGACAAGTGACAATGCAAATTACACAGAAAAAAGAAAATATATTAAGGAGTTGATCAACTATTAAAGTGATGCCAAATAACAGAAAAACTAAACAACTGGATCCAGACCCAGTTGGGTTGCCTTTACAACATGGCTGTTTCTAAATGCATCCTGCATCTTGTCTGCTGACAGATAAACTACTGAAGCCAAGTGAGCTGGTAGAGATGTCCGTGGGTGGAGGAGCTGCCCGTCTGACGCTGCCCCACCTGGCCAAAGATGACGAGGGCCTTTACACCCTCCGCATATTCACTAAGGATGGCACTGCTGACCACAGCGCCTACCTGTTTGTGGAAGGTAAGACTATTGACATGACACCTGCTTTGCAAAGAGGAAATATTTCATGAGAGGATTTGGAAAATGAATTTTAATCCTATGTGCTTCACACACGCACACGCACACACACACACACACAGACACACACATTTTTCATCATGCCCAAAAATGAATGTTGTCCATTCATTGGAATGCTGCACATAGAGATATACCTTAATTCCTGTTGGAAATTAGAATAGCATTTGCCCATTTATGGACACACATGCATTGTGTATGATAGTTTTGATACTATGAAATTATGGTGTAATTTTACCCCCTGTGACATGTCAACACAGGTTACATGACAGACATAACAGTAGAGATGAGTATTTGTGTGATAAGACAGAAGTGATTCAGCGCACCTGATTTCCTGACTGTGTGGTATGTCTGTCTGTCTAGAATAGAATAGAATAGATTCCCTTAAACATGGATTATCAACATTAAGATTAGGACTCATAGGTAGGCCGACCTTGTATATATGCATGTATCTGTCTGTCTGTCTGTCTATCTTGACTGCTATTCATTCTCAGTACCATCTGACTTCCTCTCTCCCTAATTTATGAACTTAATTTGCTCTCTAGATGCTGCTCCTTCTGTGGCCGGGGCACCTGGTGCTCCAATGAGCCTCAAGGTGTTCGACGTCAACAAGGACTACGTTCTTGTCTCCTGGAAGCCCCCAAATACCACCAATGAACCACCAATCACCGGATACTTTGTGGACAGGTCTGTTCAGTGATCCATCCCTTGATAACACACAGGAAATTCTTTCCCGAGGTTGAATTTGGCTCAGTCATAGGAAAATCAAATCGCACCATTAGATGTGCCACAGGAAATGGCTATAACAGACTATAAACTTAAAGGTGAAGCTCACAGATAGATCTTGTATATCTATAATCAGTACTGATGGGATAATGTAGTCAACTGAAGCAATGAAATCATTACTGTGTACTATTTTGATAGAGAAATCAGTGTTCTTATGCTAACTCCTTAAAATTATCTGCACTGTCAAGAGAAGTTGTCTCCACTGTTGTAGAAAAGCTTAGTCAAGAGCACAGCATCATTAGGGGATTGCGGAGATACAAAACAGCTGAAAGAACAGTATGATAAAACCATGACAAGTTTATCAAGGTGTTAAGTAACCAGAAACTTTACACCCATTTACAGTGTACACTGACTCTCTGCTGGTTTTCCAAGACATTGTAGTAGACAACGCCATCACGGCTGTCACTGATGATGCCGTTAGACAGACGATGTCACACCCTTCTGTCTCACACACAGGTGCGAGGCTGGCAGTGACACCTGGGTCCAGTGCAACGACTCCCCTGTGAAGGTTTGTAAATACCCGGTGCATGGCCTGAGTCTGAGCCATGCCTACCGCTTCCGGGTCAGGGCTGTCAACAGTGCCGGCATCAGCAGGCCCTCCCGCGAATTTGACAAGGTGATCGCAATGGACCCGGATGAGCGCATGAGGCTGCTAGGTACAGAGGAAGGTAACTAGAATACTGCCCACTGCCACCACAGAGACTTTGTCTAATACTTCTATTGTTGTCCTTCCCTGCAACAGTGGTTAAACTCGATGGGAAATACGACGTAGTGATCAAGGATGACGAACTGGAAGGTAGTAGTATAAGATGGCTTTTCTGGGTGAAGAGACTTGCAGCCTACCAGTTTAAGACCCTTCCCCAATTCTGAGTAACAACCCTAATCTCACAAAGCACCTCTCTCTATGCCCACTTTCACCATGAGAATAAGATTTAATACAACATTTAACGCGAGAATCAAAATCTAATGTGCACTTAAGTGTGGTACAGCCCTGATTCTGTCTGCTGAGCAGCACTTACAACATTGCATTATGATTCCAGATGACAAAAGAGTTTAATTGAAAGACATATTTGGTAAATCTCTAGGAGGTAGCACAACTCTATGGGTAGAGCGGTTGTCTGGCAATTGTAAGGTTGCGGGTTTGATCCCTGATCCTGCAGAAAGCATGTCGAGGTGTCCTTGAGCAAGACATTGAACCCCTAACTGCTCTGCCCTGTGATAGACTGGCAACCTAAAGGGTGTAACCTGCCTTTAGCCCAATGAGAACTGAGATAGGCTCCAGTTCCCCCGCAACTTGATTTCGGATAGGCGGTTGACGATGGATGGACAATGGATGGATGGATTATCACAAATTAACTATTTACCTCAGTGGACTTTACGTCAGCACAACATCCTATCCTTTGAACCTCACATCAGATGAGGAACAACTCCCTTAAAATCCCCTTTAACAGGGAGAAAGATAGAAAGAAACCACAGGGAGAGCAACAGAGGAGGGATCTCTCTCCCAAGACAAACAGATGTGCAACAGGTGATGTGTACACAGAATAAAACACAACAAAACACTTTAAAAATACAGATACCAGTAAATGCACTGTGAATAGAAACTCATGTTGCCATTGACATCTCCATTTAAACAACAAGCTAAAGTTTCAGTTTTAAAAATCAGCCTATCAACCGCTTTAACTTTGAGAGTTAAATCTTCTCTAACAACTTTAAACCCTGTGGAACTCCCCATCCGACTGAACCTCTAACTCAGTTGTGTTGTCCAAAAGCAAAGTCAGAACCCTCTTCCTACCCCGCTTCATTGTATTCAAATTCAAATATGATGTGACCATAAATACAGTTCATAGTGGCAGCCATTGTAAAATCACCCAAGTTCCACTGCTCTTTTAGTGAAAGTACTGTAAGAGTTGTGTCAAACAGAGACAAAGACTGACCTTTGTGTTGAGGAGCCACGAATTCCCTCTTCATGGACTCCAACGATCACAACCACACACTTCCTGTCGCAGAGAAACGACGTCATCACCAAGCTAGCAACGATAGGGGAAAATACGATATACATGCTAACATGGACGAAATCTCCGTAAATTATAACCATAGCAATTTACTAATAGTCCTGCGAGTGAGTGGCCACTACAGTTTCACTCATTTAGACTCCGACAGTAAGAAGACTTGTTTGGAGAAACTCAAATTTTACAATGAAACTATTTTGCATTCAGGAGAGCAGTGTCGACAGCAGCACCACTGCAGGACGGATATAATAATAATAATAATAATAATTCCCTTATCAGTCCCGCAAGGGGAAATTTGGATTTCTCTGCATTTTTGACCCAACCTATTGTATAGGAGCAGTGAGCTGCTAACATATGGCGCTCGGGGAGCAGTTAGGGGTTAAGTGTCTTGCTCAAGGACACCTCGACATGCTGTATGCAGGACCGGGGATCAATCCTGCAACCTTCTAATTGCGGGACGACCGATCTACCCACTGAGCTATGCCCCCCGAATATGTATAAGAGGCAGCAGTGGTGAAGCTCTCTGGAGGAAAGCTCTGTGTTACTGCACTTCATTTATATCTGGAGCTGATGCACGGACTTTTTGATGGCTCATAGAATTAGCCAGATTCATCACACGTCTCTTTTGCAGCAGAGTCACCAGTGAGGTCTTAAAAGTCCAACATGTGTCCAAGTGACATATTGCGCAACTTAGCAATAGTGTGAACATCTCACATATTCTTTCCAGTGCGAGCTGAATCAGATGGCTCCCTCATGAAGTTTCCTTAAATCCCAACCAGTTGAAAAGTGACTGCACCCATCTACACTAAACCACACTTTTCCCTACTCCGGAAAAGCAAATAAATCCATTGTCGGTGCAGCTGATGCAAAGTAAGAGACTTCTGACATGAACGAAACTTAACATCCTTTACTTTCCCGAAACCCAACAGCACCCACTTTAGTGAAGCCCTCCATCTCTCCCACACCCCTGAGGTGAGAAGCTGGGCAGGGACCCCCCAGCACGGCTTTGCCCTACCTCAAAGCTATCAGCTGGACTGGCTTTGCCTCCTATTGACACTGCAGCCTGGTACAAGCCTAGCCGCCTGGCAAGCACAGAACTGCACAATGCTACCGAGGCTGTTGTTATTCTGCTCATGGCTCCAGAAGTGGATGAGGCTGAAATTGGAACCGATTAATATTTCTGTCGTTTCATAACCAGATTTACAAAAACAGCCCCCCGTTCATACAGACAGTCATCTGAAGTTATGCGGAGGACGGTATTTTCATGCGGCTATCTATGAAAGGACGAGGTCAGTTAAGGAAAAACAGCAAGAATATTTCCGATGCTGGAGGTTTGAGATTCAAATAGTGTAACGTCAGGTTTTCTGTTAGCTTCAGCCTGGCAAGTCAACACCAGATAGTGGATGGAGATGTCCCTGTGGAGGATAAATATGCTGTCAGAGAATAGAAAATATGATGATATGATGATGATGATCAGGATGAGAATAACAATATCATTATCAATAATAATAATAATAATAATGCTGATGATGTGGATGATATTAATAATTAATCTCCTTTATAGGAACGGTGCATATTAATGAACATTTAGAACATAAATACACAAGATTTAGGGGGCGGCATGGCTCAGTGGGTAGAGCGGTCGCCTGGCGATCGGGTGGTTGCAGGTTCGATCCCCGGTCCTGCAGAGAAGCGTGTCGAGGTGTCCTTGAGCAAGACACTGTTCCCCTAACTGCTCTGCCCTGTGATAGACTGGTGACCTATATAGGGCGTACCCCGCCTCTCACCCAATGAGAACGGAGATAGGCTCCAGTTCCCCCGTGACCCGATTTCGGATCAGCGATTGACAATGGATGGATGGATGGACACCAGATTTAGACATCAAGTTCATGTCATCTGTTGTCACAAGCAGTTAGGGGTTCAGTGTCTTGCTCAAGGACACTTCGGCATGCTTTCTGAAGGAACCGGGATGGAACCACCAGTCTTCGGATTATTAGACAACCACCCTACCTCCCGAGCTATGCCCCCCCTAAAGTAAGACTTAAATGAAGAGGAACGTTAGCGCCATACCGAGGAGCCTGGTTTGAACACAGTACCATGGTTGGGGGTCAGCTATGAAAGACACCATTATTGGAAGATGATAACTAGTAAATACATCATCGAACATTTGGTGCACTTTTATGCAATATTCACCCAAAATGTCTTTTAGCCTCTTTTTGAGCCATCTCAGTAACTTCTTCATTATTCGTGCTCTCCCACTGAATACATTCCAAAATGCATCCACTAACAAGCTCCTCTACGCTGAGGCCCGTCACATCTCTATTCTGCAGCTTCCTTCCTTCTCTGCAGGGGCCTAACCTTAGGAGAATAACTGTGCACTTTGCCAAAGCTCCTCTAATGACTGTATAGTGTTATGCAAAACACCCACCTGAGGTCTAATAAGTATCCGCCAAAGCCTCGGGAGACCTTCCACTGATTCTGGAGTTTTCCTTGGCTGGTGGAATAAAGGGAATCCACGCCAAGGAGAAACAGCTTAAGTCTTTTAATGACAAACAAGTCT
>OMLC01045229.1:6376-28101 GCA_900302585.1 Regalecus glesne
CACACCCTCCCATCCCCTCCTCCTCCTCCTCCTCCCCCTCCATAAAGAGGAGATGGGAGACAACTTTCCCAGTCAGCCGCGTCGTACAGTGCAGAGCAGTCTAATGATAATTCACCCACTTTCCTTTTGTTTCCTCCGGACACGGTTTGGTTTGGGGAATAGTGCCGTATTTATGGGTTTCTTTTCTTCAGTGAGGACTATCTGAATGCGTTAAACGCGTATATACAACACTTCTTCTTGATCCAGCTCGTTGACTTTGCGTATTTCCTCTTTTTAATTTCTCATTACGATCGTAGATGTGGCCAAACTAGTGAGGAGTGAGTCGCGCCAGAGGACAGACACACAGACAGCCAGCGGCGGGACGCGGACTGCTTTCTCCCGGGGACTCTTCACTCTTAGGAGGAGGACGAAGACCAAGAAGAAGACTACGGTGACGACGAAGAAGAAGTTGTAGCAGAAGAAGAAGAACGAGAAGAAACCAAACAGGAGAGGCGAAAGAAAGAGAACTAAAAACGCACCGAGATAAAGTGGCAGCTAACAAGTCCGTCTCTCAGAATGAACAACAACAAGATCGAGAGGGAGAACGAGCAAAATGAATTCAGCAACCATGAGGAGGAGGTATGACGACTTTTCCCTCACCGCATCACCTGTTCTCTCTCACCTGTGCTGCTAGTTCTATTACGGTAGCTAGCTCGGTTGGTATGACGGCGAAACTGGGTTTTTTCCCACATGAATTTACTTTTAATTCGCTCTAAATTTTCAGGTTCGCTTGCTTGTAAATTATTATTGGATTATATTTTGATTTGTTTCAATCGGGAACTGACGAGACGGATGTTGCGGGTTCGAACTCACAACATGGCGTCAGGAATCCCTTCAAGTTCCTTATAAAGCTGTGTCCACCCCACGCACAACGCGGGGACTAATCCTGACATGTAAAACAGACCCCTCCCCTTCATCCACTAACATCTAACTTTAAAATAAAACTATTCACTTGACAAGGGAAACCTGCTCCTCAGTGGCACCGTAGAACCAAACGGTACACAACGCTAAGGAGGTGTGTAGGAGGAATGCTCCGCCAAATCGTATTAGTTCTCATTGGAGCCGAGGGTGCAGTGGAAGTTCAAACAATTGCTGTTGCAACATGCAGGCAATGCTCTTTGCGAGCCCATGTCTACTGTATTACACAGTCGCGCAAGAGCACAGTCTTTCCAGCAATCTGTGTCTAAACTCTCTAAAGCCTCTACTGTTGTCAGACAAAATGAAAATGTAACTGGGATAGTTGAGGGTAAAACGTTTGTTTTCCCTAATAGCCTGGACAATAGCCCATCTCCCCTTTTTTCTTTCATAAATATTAGTCTGGTTGTGCAATCTGAATCCAATTTCCTAGTATCTCTCTGTCTCTCTTGCTAAACATGTTCGGATAGTGTTGTTCTTTGCGTGGGGTAATTTACTTTGGATGTGAAATAGCTCTTATTCCCTTGCTGTTTTAGAGCCACTCTGTATGTGCAGCCAAATGATGTAAGAAAAGGTATATCAGATTATATCCGTTATTTCTCTTGAAGCAATTAGATTATGGCCTAACATGGTTGCGGTCCATTTGTAACCGAATAGCCAAGGGTTTCTGGGCCTGATGTAACAACAGAACCATATTTGGTTCTGTTATTTAGATTACTCTGTGCGCAGGCCACCAGACAGATGACATGCCGTCAAAGAAAGAGAAGAACATGCATCTTGGAAACGTATGGCAAGCATATGGTGAAGCCTAATGCTGGATTTACGTAGGTTTAAAGCATGTCTCACACTTTGGGAAGATAAACTATATACATTTCTAAGTGAGACATGTTTCTAAAGTGATCATTGAATTACGCAAACACAAGACCATGCGGTTACTTAAGATGTGATTTAGAATTGAGGGTAACAGCATTTTGAGTCAGAGGGACTGTGCAGCGTTGATTGATGGAGTGAATTATAAACTAACTCATTCGCTCAAACTCTTTTTTAGAATAACACCATGTAAACAGAGAGGGTTGAAAGTAGAGTTGACTCCCACTTGGTGCTCTCATGTTGGATCAAGTGTAACGGAGAGAAACAGAAAGACTGATTAGGAACTGTATAAAGAACAAGAGGAATGTAAATGGTCATGGAATTACTTGGAAGGCATCCAGACAACCAAAGGATCGCATTTACTCACTAATATTAACGTGAAATAAGAAGGCCCCACTTAATCTTTTGGGAATGATGCATGCTATAATATACGACGAAGGGGGGTAAACTTTGGGTAGAGTTTGTGGGTTCACACACATGCTCACACACAATCCCTTGAACACATGAGCAGATTGCTCATGCGCGTGTAAAAGCACACACTGGAGATGTAACATGATGCACCTAATTCTCAGAAACAGGCTGTTATGAGACAATGACTTGCAATTTTTCCAGGTTATTCATGACCATCACTTGTTCTAAAATTTTTTACAAGAGGCCCATTTTTACATCTCATGATTAGTCCTCGTGTTGTGAGGATGGACACAGACTTAAATGGAACTTTTGGGGTTCAGGTTTAGTGTCCTTCGTGACACCCCACAGTTGGTCTGAACCCACAACATCTGGCTCATGAGTTCCAGAAGCATACACTCTACTACTGAGCGACTGCAGCCCCTGTTCTATATGATATTATATCGGGTAAGATTTCAAAACTAGCTTTCTCTATCTTTACATACAAAGATGGAGCTTTTTATTCTTTAATCTGAAACATGTGAAATAATATTCAAATCAGGGTTACCTTCGTACAATGGTTCCATTTCACAATCCCATATACCAGATTTATTACAAATGCAATAATCATATCATATGCTTCTGTCTTGCCTTCATAAACCTTTGCCCACCACTCCTTATTAGGCTGTATTGACTAAAACCCATCCTTTCCAAACAGGGCCAACTTTCCTGTGCTCGAGAACAGAAGGTATATACTTATCAGTGTCATAGGAATGGTTAACCATTACTTTAATAAGAGAGCCAAAGTTTAACATCCCTCTCTGGCATGACTCTCACATGCAAAACAATAGCCATTGTGAGCTGTATGCTGCTCTGTAATATGTGTCTCAATGGATCATCGATTTCCGCCGGTAAAGCCCCCCGGCAGGCTTGGCTTCTCATGGCTGCTTCGTTGCTCAACCTCACACAACACCATCAGAGTACACTTAAATGTTTATCTTTTGTGGACCAGCGGTCACCAAACATGGTGCTGTTGCAGAGAGAGGTATGCAGGTTTCAATTCCAGCCCCAGTGTCGACAACATCTAATCTTGCAGGTCAGGTTGATAAAATTTTGTTATCAGGTGTTCTGGATGCCTTCACATAACGTGGCACTCACAAGTACCATGTTTAGGAACAGGCCACTCACTGGTGTAGTCTATGTGACATACTGTCTCTTGGATAGCGGGTATCAAAGATAAGTTACCACAGTCTGAGATTTCCAGACCTTGTATGGAAAAGACACCCAGAGAGATTTTCTTTTGGCGATGGAAAATTCAATGGGTTTTGTAAAATAATCAGAACAGAAAAATGATCGGAGTTGATGTTACCACAGAAGGATTTTGCTCACCTTTGATGGTTGACCTAAAAGGAAGCTTTATTTATTTGTCATCGTACATTCATACAAAGAAATTTGTTCACTACTTTTAATCCATTTTACAGTATAGCAGTAGTGCGCAGCCGCGTACCCAGGGAGCAGTTAGGGGTTCAGTGTGTTGCTCAAGGACACTTTGAAATGGTATCCGCAGGGGTCAGGGATCGAACCACCAATCCTCCAATTATTAGATGACCAAGCTACCTCCTTAGCCAGGCCGTCTCTATAATTAATCAATGGTGTTTAGGCTCATGGACAATAATGGTATTGATTACCATGAGATGTCTTAACACATGCTTAGTAATCCAGGTAAGGATAATAAAGTTGCATAATGACTGAAACCAGCAAACGGTTTTATGTGCAGTTTGTCCGGACCACAGCAAATTGCCTTGACTCCAGCTCATGGTCATGGTGATGAAACATGTGGTGAAATGTTTCTCTCGATAAATGTTGTGTCCGGGTGAACTGATCCAACTTTCTGTGACACCCATTAGATGCATTTATATCATGGCACACTACAAAAATACATCACTTTAGGACTGATGATGAGTTCCAAATCCTTATTTTCCACTAAAACAAGTCTAAAAAATTGTGAGGAAGGTGAGATAATATTCTTTGTCGTGAAAAATGATAACTAGTGGAGATATTACCGTCAAATTAATGAAACATGACTGAATAAAACCTAATTTATGTAATGAGAAGTCCATTTTTATGTGTCACTATCAGATCCCATTTGGGGGTGAACATGGGCTTAGATGGAGTTTAGGGGATTACGGTCAGATAACCTTCCTGATGCCCTGTGGTGGGATCAAACCTGTGTAGTCTGGCTTGTTATTCACTGAAGCTCGTGCTCTACCACTGAGCTACCACTACCCCCCTTAATATAATTCACATAATAAGCATAGGTATATCTTCCCTTATTGGTAATGCTTCTTGCTAGTTTATTTTAGTGTTATTCTCTCTGGAGAATAACAAGACTCAAAACTCAGGGCTGGGTTAAATAACTAAAGATGGATATCATTTGTCATGCAATACTCTCACTTATAAATGTCCATCCATCCATCGTCAACCGCTTATCCTAGCTCTGACTGGGGGATCTCAAGGTTTTCCCAGACCAGTGTGGAGATATAATCCCTTCACCTGGTCCTCGGTCTACCCCGGGGCCTCCTCCTAGCAGGACATGCCTGGAACACCTCATTAGGGAGGTGACCAGGTGGCATCCCTATTAAATGCCCGAACCACCTTAACTGGCTCCTTTCTACTTGAGGGAGCAGTGGCTCTAGTAAGGAACCTCATAGATGTCTGAACTTCTTATCCTATCTCTAAAGGAGACACCAGACACCCTCCGTGGCCTTGTTCTTTCGGTCATGACCCAACTTTCATGGTCATAGCTAAGAGTGGGAACAAACATTGACTGATAGATAGAGAGCTTTGCCTTCTGGTTCAGCTCTCTCTTGGTAATGATGGTTTGGTAAAGGGAGCGCAATACTGCTCCGGCAGCTCCAATTCTCCGGTCCTGCTCACGCTCCATCTTCCCCTCACTTGAGAACAAGACCCCGAGATACTTGAACTCCCTTTCTTGGGGTAAGGACTCATTCCCTACTCGGATTGGGCAATCCGAAGAGTCCACCGAACTGCAACCCCTCTCTTCCTTGACTACACCTTGAGATCCTGTCCATGAAGATCACAAACAGGATAGATGACAAGGAGTGACCCTGGCGGAGGCCAACCCTTGCTGCTTTGCTTCTTTCACTGCTGAGGCTACCGTCCGTCAGGCCTGTTTGTATCTTGCAACTGTCTCTGGAGTCTTCCAGGTTAACTTGTCCCTGAAGACCTCCTTCTTCAGTCTGACAGCTTCCCTAATTTCTGGTGTCCACCACAGTGTTCATGGGTTACGGCCCCTTGAGGCACCTATGACCTTGAGACCACAGCTCATAGCTGGAGCTTCAGCAATGGAAGCTTTGAACATAGCCCACTCTGGTTCCAAGTCCCCAACCTCCACAGGGATGCCGGAAAAGCTCTGCTGTTGGTAGAATTTGAAGGTCTTCCAGACAGATGCCTCCTCCAGGTGTTCCCAGTTCACCCGCACTACACGTTTGGGCTTACCAGATCTGTCCCGAGGCTTCCCTCTCCATCTGACCCAACTGACCACCAGATGGTGGTCAGTTGATAGCTCGGCTCCTCTCTTCACCTGAGTGTCCAAAACATGTGGCATTAAATCACATGATGCGATAACAAAATCTATCATTGACCTTTGACCTAAGGTGCTCTGGTACCATGTACACTTTAAGGCTGGATGTCATTCCTGACACCCCATGGTGGGTTTGAGCCCATAGCCTCTGGGTCATTGTTTCCCAAAGCGCGTGTTCTACAGCTGAGCTACCACTATTACTTATAACAGGGTCTTATAAAGGTAGGATATTTTGATCAAGTGCAGGGGGGGCAGCAGCTAACGCAGGGCACCTAAGGTTAGCTCTTGCATGATTTTGATCACATACTTATTCCAATGTATTTTCTTTCAGCTCTTTTTTACTGCACATGGCGATAGAGGGGGATTTGGGGTGGCCAGCATGATGGTAAAATAAGGCAGTCGAACCCCCCTACCTACCTATACAAGCAAAGATAAATCCTTATCTACACCAGGGAATTGATTTACGGCATGTTTTCTGTTCCCATCCCCGTCTGATGCTAAATGTTACTACATTGCTTTGAGTCTGATGCTACTTAAAGCCAGATTTATGTCGTAATGTTTTATTATAGCCTTAAAAGGTGAGTCATCTCTCTTCTATAACTGAAAATGGTGGGGGCTAGGTGGTTCTCTCCTTTCCTGATTTAAGGTTATGGTTATGTCTCGCAGCCCGCGAAGAACACCACAATCCTCTTGACCTTTAACTTCTATGCTGTCAATCTCCCGATGAGTCCACCCTTTTCTACTGAAAACAGCAACTCTCCTGCTTCTGCTTCCACCGAGGTCCAAGTCATCCTTGCATTCGGTTTATTTCATATCGCCTGAAAGGAGCTAAGTCCCTGCTAACCATTTCCTCCACAGTGGATACAGACTGTATGTGCACATGGTCGCCCAACACCAAGCCATCCTCATTGGGGTTTTGTCCCAGTCGCAGCAGATATTAAATGACATATTGGGAGGCTGAGCCTTGTAAAACATCTGTTGGTTGGAGACTGTGGTTGGCTATAAACGTGTAAGTGGATCTTAAAGTACAAAGGCCCTGAGAGGGACAAAATATCACTCCCATAGAGTTCAGTAGATATGGCGCATCTCCCCGGGGTGTAATTGGATTGTGCTTGGCATGGTCGGGGTATCTGCTTGGTCCTCTTCAAATAGCAGGTCATGTGGCCAGCGTGACCTTTTCTTGTGAAGCGATCTAGGCGGGTAGTTACGCTGCTGGAGAACCACGTTGAAGTAGTCTCGGGCACAGCGGCTCAGCCGTGTGAGCGCTCCATATGTGTGCTTGTGTCTATGAAAAGGGCACGTAGATGTATTAACTCTCCTTGACGTGAAACCTTATCGGCAGTGGGGGGTAACATAAAGGCACTTGGTCCAGCTCGGGGCCAACGGGGCTACGATAGGTAAGATGTGAACATCCATGCAGGCTGGTTTAGATGATGCATGAGTTGGTGTGCTACAGATGAAGTAAGAGTGCTGAATGATCTCAAACAAATGTTCACACAAATTTCACAGATGTACAGTAAAACACGCATAAGATGTTCCTGATGTATAACGCAAAGATACACAATATGAGACGGAAATAGAAAACTCGTGAATGCTTACCTTCACCCCGACATGCACATACACATATCCAGACAGTCGCACATGTGCTCACGTAGACAAGACAGATACGCACAAAGAGAAGCACAGTGTTTCATCTACCGGGCAGATAGGTTGGAGTTTATTTATAAAAGCGCTGGGGGAATTGTCATCTTATCTTAGCCATTTGTCAGCAGTGTGACAAGAGGTATTTGAAAAGACAACAAGGCTTAGCGTCAGGAACGGCTGCTATAGGAACCTGCTGAAGTGAAGTGAGAGGGATGAGGGGGGGGAAACAAAAAACTGCCCCAAACAAATGGAAGGAAAAGGGGGAAAACGTCAAAGTTTGATTGGTGCTGAGGGATGGTAGATTCTCTCATATAGCACTGCTGTTTGGTTGTAAAGGGCTATGTTGTTGACAGGGGAGGCCGAGTCTCGTGACGCTGTGCAATACATGACATGCTTGGCCAATGGAGGAAGTGAGAGCTTTTGCCTGAACAACAGCATCGGCCATCTTGGCTTGCTTTGTCATGTTGTATTATGTGCTTGCTTTGTCACCTGTGTTTCAATATTTCTTACTCATGGGCTATAATTATCCATCTTAGAGTGTTCAATCTTCTCTCTCTCTCTCTCTCTCTCTCTCTCTCTCTCTCTCTCTCTCTCTCCATTTTGAGTCGAAATTAACGACTCTATACTGTCTTTACTCTAATACTCTTCCATTTCTTTTGGTTTTAGCTTCCTGACCATCCTCCTCCCCATCTCTCTCCATCTTTATCTCCCTTCCTCTTTTTGCTCTTTATCTTGCTCGCCCCCAGTTTCCTCCCTCTTTCCCTACCCCCACCCCCTCTCGTTCTCTCTCTCTCTCTCTCCTCTCTCTCTCTCGCTCTCTTTCTCTCTCTCCCCTCGTCTCTCCATTCTTGGTCTCGGTTTGAGAATCTCCTCCATCAGCCCAGAAGTTGTAGTCGTGACCCTTGAATCCCCAAACGAAGGGGCCGTTTATGGTCATGGGAATAACTCTGTGAGGACAGAAACGAGCCAGGCATTCAGAAAAGGGTTACGTGAAGAAGTCGGTAGGCTTGACGACTGTGCAGCGGCTTTGTTTGTGTCAACAGTCTTTTTAGCTGGTCGGCAAGAGTTAACCATCCAAGGTCAAATCCCACAGGGTCAAATCCCCTTGGCTAGGAGTGCTGGGGCTGCAGGAGGGCAGGGAGTTCAGTTAATTCTTGCTGTTGTGAGGTTACATTAGTTTGTTCAATGGCGCTATGCTTGGAAATTGTGAAGTTTCTTTTAATTCAAATAAACTTTATCCATATGGCATCTCTAGTACATTGAGATGCAGTGCTACAGGGCTACACGGGTACCAATAAAAGAATTTGGCCCCTGATGGGAAAACGATAGCTTTATTGTTGGATAACTGTTTTATCCCTGTGTTAATGATGCTTAGGCAACAACTACTGCCTTCTGTCCATCAAGGGCCCATAAGGCAGGAGGTTTGCCTCCTGACGCCACCGTGCAGCGTGAGCTAGCGTGGCTGGCGTTCTCTATCAAGGAGAAAAGCATCCAACAACACAGCAGAAGTTTTACACTGTCCAAACAGGGTCAGTTTCAGAACTCGGTGCCAGCAACATGTCATGGGCAGGCCTGCATGTTGTCAGTTTATTTTATTCTACTCTGGCAGTGGTAGACTGAGTGCCTAATGCTATTTCTCTTTGTTTTCTCCCTCTTAGTGATTTAACCCCTCTCCACCTGGCCCTGAAGCCAAATGGTGCAAGACGCCCACTTGAGTGAGCATTCACAAAGGGAGTTGGTGGAAGGTGGATGTGGACTTGGTCAATTTGTCAGTGTTAATGAGCTGCCTGAGATGGGAACCATGGTAGCTCAGTGGTAGAGCATGTGCTTCGGGAACTGGTGAGTCAGATGTTGGAGATTCAAACCCAACACGGGGCATCAGAAAGTGCATCTAGCCTTAATCCCCCAAGCTCCATCTAAGTCCATGTCCAACCCCAGAACATTGGGACTAATGATGACTATGTAGCTCAGTGAGCTCCCTGAGATGCTGTGTTTAGCCTGCTTGTAATTAATACCAGGTTCAAGGAACTGGATGTTTAGTGTCTGGTAGGACTTTCATGAGAATAAAATGGCTGTCATGTCTCCAACACAGTAGTCAAATATGGAAATAAGAAGGTCAGTAGTGTAGAATTGCTTTCGTCCTGGGTCACCAGCTGACATGGTGGACCAAATTCATGGAGGATCTTCATCAACAGATCTCTCCAACAACAGAGACAGGTCTGCTTTACTTGTCACAAGTAGCCCTCATGTTGTGGGGATGGACACGAGCTGAGATGGAGCTTGGGGGATTAAGTTTGCATGCCCTTCTTGACGCCCTATGATGGGTTTGAACTCACAGCCTCTGGCTCATCAGTTCTCGAAGTGTGCACTCTACTCCTGAACTACTATGTCCCCAGACCTCTCCAAGATCAACTATGGTCATCAGTTATGTTTGTGTTTTTTGGCAGTAAGGAGAGGCGCTGACAAACCAGCAACAGGCACTCTTATTTTATTTCAAATGTGGTCAATCATCAACGCATTTCCCAGGGGCTCCACAGAGTATGTTCAGTACTGTGGCTTGGAGAAGATATAGACTGTAGTATGAGATATTTCTGATGCTTTCTCGACTGATGGCCAAGGTGTCATGGTGGTATATACTTGGCAATCTGTGAACGAGTCCCTCTTCCACAAACATGACAGTAGAATTACACTTGGCGACTTTGTCAGAGCTGTTGCCTGTAGATGGATAGGAAGCAAAGACCACATATTGGTGTCGAGAGGAGAAGAGAGACCTAGCCCGAGGACTGTTTCTTTTGCCAGGTTTTGTTTAGAATGAGGGAAAGCTATTACGGTCAGAGTTAAGGAACAGTACGGGAGGAACTGAGGGATAAACATGTCAAAGTGGGCACTTTGCCTTTGGAAGGTCATTTATTTAAAATGCCTTTAAAGGTTAACCTGTTGGAACATTTACAGACCCATACTGGGCTGTAATTGTTAAAGAAAAAAGCACTTTGTTGGCTGTAACACAACCCCCCCCATCTTCTCAACCCTTTTGTCGTGACTTTGGTGAGCGTCAGCCCTCAGCCTACGCAACAACCTGGCCGTAACCCCTGACCTTTGACCCCAAGTGGGAAACTTCACCCCTTGAACCCCGCCGATTAAGAGACACTTTAAACCGGGCCATCCATTTATGTGCGTTTGACACCTAGCAGGCCTACGGTCGGTCTCTCTCTCTCTCTCTTTCTCTCTCTCTCTCTCTCTCCGCCTCTCTCTGTCTCTCTCTCTCTTTCTCTCTCTCTCTCTCTCTCCGCCTCTCTCTGTCTCGGTCTCTCTCGCTCTTTCTCTTGACATCCTCCGATTTGAAAGGTGGAAAAAAGGATGAAAAGAGGGGAAAGAAAATAAGACCTGGCGTGGATGATGGAGAGTGACATGGACACAGTGCAGTGACAAGTGAGATAGCAGAGGAGAGGCAGTCTTGTTTTTCTGTTTTTTTCTCTGACATTGTGCTAGACTGATGTAAGACACAGCTCGCCTTGAGCTCTCCTGGGCATATGGGTGTGCTGCTTTGATTTCAGCTTCTGTCATGGAGAAGGGTCGTGTTGAGTTGCATGCAACTGGTTCGGGCGTGCGCTCAAGTGCTTCTTCACGGTCTCTGAGCGTATTTTGAAAGGTACACCACTGTTGTCAGGTGAAAACCTCATATATCTAGAATGAGAACTGCTGAAAAATTCTGTGTGCGTGCATGCATATGTGTGTTTGTAGATGTCTGTGTGTTTGTGTGTGTGGGGGTGGACCCCATTCGGCTCAGTGCATTTTTTAAATTACACAGTTGGTATTGAATGGCTTTCATTGTCCCTTAGGTTAGGAAATTTACTGCTCGGTCCACTAAAGGACACAGTAAGCCCTGAATCTGAGCAATAAGAATCATCACAACTGGAACTCTGAAGCTGCTCATATAACGGCAGGGAAACAATTTTGATATAGTTGATGCTTTCTTGTACTGTAGATTCACATGATTGGGGTCAGAACTTGTTCTAGATTACCAAGAACACAACTTGGTGAGTGTTTCCGTGCGAAATGTACGACATGGTGCACGATGGGGGTACGCGATAGCTCTGTGATAGAATGCATGCATCAGGAGTTGACGAGTCATTAGCAGTGGGTTCAAACCCACCGTGGGGCTTCAGGAAGGGTATCCAGTCTTAATTCCCAAAGTTCCACCAAAGTTCATGTCCAACCCCACGAAGTGGGGACTAATCATGACACGCAAAATAGACCCATCAGTGCCCGACACATAATAAGATTAGAGTATGTAGCTTGATGAGCCAAGGAGGCAGGGTCACCGACTATTGTCATGCATGAATCATACGAACAGGTATCAACAGGTTTGTATATCTTGTATATCCAGGGAGTATTATGTGGATGAGAGGGTTTTAAATACAGTGTATGTCAGACCACTAAATGCTAACTATAAGGCTCATAATTGAACTAACTGCAGGCGTTGCGAGTTGAGTACAGTTTACTGAGAAATAGAGGGGGTAGGTGCTTTATGTAAACAGCAGGATGATATCACACAGACACAGTACAATAAGCTACTGTTCTGCTGTGTTTGAAGACTTGGCGCTCAATAGTAGGAGTAATGGTACAACTGTATGGCGCCCTCTTATCTCTAGTGCTCACATACACAAACGAGTGGGGGGTGAGTCGAGGCACGAATGATTGATTAGTATAGGCCAAAGGGGTAGCACAGCTCAGGAGGTAGATTGGAAGATTGGTGGTTCAATTCCGGCTCTCTTCAGAAAGTGTGTCAAAGTGTCCTTGAGCAGGACACTGTATGTGCCTGTAATGTAATGCCTGTAATGTAATGTAACACTGAACCCCTAACTGCTCACTCAAGCCCTGAGATGGAATGGTGACCTGTCCAGGGTGTTTCCCTGCCTTTCACCCAATGAGTGCTGGGATAGGCTCCAGCATGACCCCATGACTCAATTTGAGGTAAGCAGTTGACGATGGATGGATGATGTTGGCCTAGTAGTTGAAAAAGTTAAGCTGCTTTTAGCTGAAAAAGCTGAAGTCTTCTTTAAGTGTTGTTTTTAACAAGAATTTGAAGGACTCAAATAAGTGACTAGCACTCCAGTCATGCAGCCACTCGGTTGTTGGACAAATTTACTTAGTAAGCTATGTTGTTGCAGGAGTTTGCATGTCCCAGTGGACAAAAGTGGAGATGTTTCATTAAAGAGCAACTCCATTTCCCATGAATATTGCCCTTTGTCATGAAGATCACCATTCGCCCTATATTGGCTCATGCTTTGTCTTGAAAAGTGAGAGATGTAGAATTGTAGTTGTGTTGGGTAATGTTTCTCTAATTGTGGCAATGCAACTTATCTTATGTTCTGTATTTCATTCAGTCAGATTTTTGCAACAGGGAATCTGACACAGTGACAAGCACTTTCTGGTGATGATTGCCTTAAACTTATACGCAAGTACGAGTAAACTGTATGGTGCATAAGGTGGCAGACTAGAGGAACCACCTGAGCGTCAGCCTCAGGTGCAGACAGAGGAGGATTGCTCCTAAGAGCCTTCAAATGAAATTGTCGGTCAAGGGGCTGGCAAGCTAACAAGATCCTCCAGAGGGCTCAAAGCCTGCTGTTGAACGAACGGGGGGAGACGAACTGATATTACAATCTACACGTTGAAGGCAGTTGGAATTATTTTACAACAATATTTAATCATCTCACTGTTGGTCACATTTTATTGTGTCAAGGGCATAAAGAGGCATGGGAATCAGAATTAATGACGTTGATTAAAATACAAATAATAAATTGTTGGCCTTAAGGTGCCAGCCTTGTCCGGTCTGTTGGAGCGTATAAGAAGAAAAGACAAGAGCCTTTGGTTGGGGGTGATCAATGAATGAGGTGAGCTCAGTGGTAGAGCACGAGCTCTGGGGGCTGACGAGCCAGAGGTTGCAGGTTAGAACCCACCACAGGGCTTCTGGAAGGGCATACGACCTTAGACCCCCCAAGCTCCATTTAAATCTGTGTCCACCATGAAGACTAATCGTGACATGTAAAAATGGACCTTAAATACCTTAAATTGGAGAGGATATTGGACCTGTTTACTACCTGAGGTGCGTCTCCCATTTATTAAAGTACCTTGAATGAGGTTTTATGGCCTATTTGAGCACAGCAACCCCCTTACCTCCAGGTACCGCCCCCCCCTTTAAGGAGAACTTTGGGTGCTGTCGGAAAAAATGGTGTGGGCGATGATGGAATTGAGTATCATTAATCAGATGATGACCCCCATCCGGGGCCCATGGACCAGAGGACCTCTGATCAGAAGTGTTCTGCTTCCCTCGGGACAGGCTGCAGAGGTGGACTTAATAGGATCTGATGTTTTTTGGCCTGGGGCTCCACTCTCTGCCGAGCTCGGCTAAAGCGTTGCCAGGGAACCGTACCGGCGCGCCACTTGCGGGCTCCATGGTCGGACTTTACAGCTGATGTGGCCTCTGATGCTTTTGATCAGAGAATGCCCGCATGTTTGCGTGTGAGTTCACCATAAATGGTCAATGATTCAAAGGCCTGTACTTGACCAGTCAGCACTATGGAAAAGCAGGTATGTGGAAAAGCTCAAAGCCACTCACGAGGAACCAATAAAAGGATGCCACTAAGCCCCAGTAAAAAAAACTAAACACAGCAGCAGAGTGTTTATGCTTGGGTAATATATGGAACTCCTAGATCTACCCAACTCCTGGCTTGACCTTCAATTTAGTTTACTGCTTTGTGAAAGCTTGATGTCTTACTCGATTCAGTGGCAAATAGTTTTACTGCACTTTTTCTGAGAGAGAGAGAGAGAGAGAGAATTCTGTAATGAACAGCAGATGTATGTGGAGAGAGAGCTGTCGACACATTACGACTGTGAATCATCCGGTATCTGCTGTGCGGCCAGGCCAACACAGGACACACTTCAGCTGATCATATATCACAACAAGTGACGTCAGCAGGTCTTGGGAATGGAAGTGCTCCCTCTAACGTTGCTAGGATTGCACCCCCGTATGGAGAACTAAGATTTTTGGGGGGTTTTGCCCTCACTTGTGCTTTATGGCTTCAGACATAAAAGTTAAATACTAACTGAAATCTGAGATGGCTTGGCGAGGTGGAGAAGGATGACTAAGATATTCTTAGTGTGTTTGCCAAAGCTCGTTTCAAGGAAAGGATCACATATTAACCCACATGGTGGTTTGAGACATGGTGTTTTTCGGAGATGAAAACAAAAGCAGTGTAGCAAAATTATAACAAAACGCATTTACATCAAGCCAAGGCCTCATAAGAAAGCCCTGACTATTGGCATTTGAATCTGGTTGCCAGATTGGTAAAGGTTTTTTTCTAACTCCCTCCCACACCTGGTACAATTTCAGTGTCAACCACACATGGTTTTCTTTTTTTTAACAGTTTTTGTATCTTCACACCATTAATTCGACAAGCCCCAGTAGTTCTCAGTGATCATCCTCACTGCTATCTGCTGCTTTTTTTCCCTCTTTGTCCTTTGTTCACACACCGCTGTGTGCCATATAAGGATACCCACAAAGGAGCTCCTTTTTTTTTTTTTCCTAAGAGAGGAATACCAATGATAGAGCCGTGCCAGCTCTCCCGGGTTTTGCCCATTCGAGATAAGATAAGAGCTGGAGGTGAGAGGGTCACTGATGTGATCTTGGCCGGGTGGCTTGTTCGGCACCTGCCAGCTACAGCTCTCCGGTTGCTATGCTTCTCTGTTTGTGTGTCAGTCTCCATTTTGGCAAGACCGGTGCATATCAGGTTACTCTGCGGGGGGATTGAGCTGCGGGGTTAGTTTAGCAGTTGCATTGTGGCGTGAGCTTTAAAGCCACCATCAAAAGTCAATATGGTGATCTGGGGAGTCTAAATCCACTCTGTAGCTGTAGTCCAATGAAATAGATTGAATTGAAAATATTGAATTAAAAATGGGTTTCTTCCTGGACACAGTAGTCACAGTGACGGGGTTGGGTGTACGTTGAGAGCAATAATCCAGTTTCCCCAAATTGTTTGATGGATAAACATATGGTTTTATTTGCCATAAGACCAAGGCCGATGGTATTTGTCCTCTGAATTTAACCCATCCTTTTGTATTGGAGCAGTGAGTGAAACAGCAGCATCCGAAGAGAAGTTAGGGGTTTCAGTGTCTTGCTCAAGGATTTCTCAACATGCTTTCTGCAGGGGCCGGGTAACAGACCACCAAGCTCTGATTACTAGATGACTACCCTACCTACTGATCCATGCCACCCCATGATTAGTTGATTGCTTTGCACCATAAGGTTTCATTTATTCCCACTTTTAGAGCACAACCACCAATTACAGCTATGTTGCATAAAAGACTCAGACAGTAATAGGCTGTCCTTTCCTGATCATAATGTCAGGCCATCCATCCATCCATTGTCAAGCACTTATCTGAAGTTGGGTCATGAAGGAACTGGAGCCCATCCAGTGCTCATAGGGCAAAAGGTGTGGAAACTCCCTGGACAGGCTGCCATTCTATTGTAGGGCTTGAGCAGTTTGGGGTTCAGTGTCTCACTCAAGGGCACTTCAACATGCTTTCTGCAGGGGCCAGCAGTCTTGGTGACCTGTCCAGGGTTTTCCCCAGCTTTTTACCCAATGATTGCTGAGATAGGCTCCGGTTCCCCCCTGACATAACTTTGGATAAGTGGTTGACGATGGATGGATGAGCAAATGCAAATAAACCTTGAACGCCTCATTCCCATGAATTAATCGTGATGAGCGTAGTTGAAACGGAAAATATTCCTCCAAATGTGGCTATCGGTTTGAATGTACGCCTGAACAAGCTTCTAATCTATCGTGCACCTGAAACAGTCCCATTCCCTCCTCTGAAACTATTGGCACACATGCAGCACCGCAGACGACAAAAACATTATTGTCAGAATCACGTTCGCAGTCATTCCCGTGCAACTTGTCTAGCGCTTTTCATGCTCCCACACAGTGAGGGCTGAATTCAGTAACAACAACAGCCAAATTCCTCTGCTCCCTCCCAAGCTAATATATACGTTGTAATTTGCCTACCTAGCGAGCTGCTTTAAGTCCCTTATCCAAGATCCAAGTTGAAAAGTTCAGATGGTTAAAACTGAGGGTAAGGCTGCCGGGAGGGGGGGTGTGGGGGTCCATAAAGCTCACTAGGCCGTAGATTACACACCAGAACACAATACATTTGAAGGGGAAGGTATGATGGGCTCGGGCGTGTGTGTGTTTGCTAAGGTAAAAGCACATCCTGTTTGGTAAACTGCGTTTCACAAAACCCTACCTTTTCATCTGAAACCCCCACCTTGAAACCACAACGCAGCCTGGGCTTGATCAGGCTGTTTCAATATCCCTTCTTTTCTCTCTGCTGTCCTCCTTCACTACCTCATCTTTTAGTGTCAAGGTACGCTAGATGGCTATTTATAACCAGCGGAGGTTAATGAAAAATACATGAACGTGGCTCTCTCTTTCTTGTCTCCTCCTGCAGGTCCGAACACTATTCGTCAGTGGGCTACCACTGGATATCAAGCCACGGGAGCTCTACCTTCTGTTCAGACCTTTTAAGGTATGTTTGTATGTATTATATGGATGGCTCGCAGCTATTCTTAGTGGCTTTCTTTCCAGCCGTCAGTGGGACCTCCATTAATGGTGATGAAATAAATGGCAATGGAAAATCTCCCTTAGGTTCAAGTGTCTGTGTTCCTTAAGCTGAGGTTCAATCAAATCCCGATCCACAGGAAGCTCACAGAGGCCTAATGGAAAATGGCTGAGTGCCTGGTGTATAGAGACGGAGCTATCTTTTCCACCTAAGAAACAAAATTGGAGCAGGCGCGAAAGTAGTCATAGTTTGTCCCAAACAATAGTAAGAACAGGTGATTTTTAAGCGGAGGTAAGGGATGGGGTTGGATCAGGGGAGACCATATAGGTATTTCAGGCTTTGTTTTGGACCTTCTCCCATTGATAATGTGCTTTAATGCCACCAAAAGAGTGTGTTTAAAGTGAGTAATGGGACAATTGCTATGCTTCTAATCCTCTACTTAGATAATGCCCATGGTATGTGCTCTTTGGAAATGGTTTATATCATGAGTGTTGAAAGTAGTAAATCTGAACTAATCAGGTATGACTTCACAGCCCACTCCACATGGTTTTAATAAGAAAGCTATGGCCCATGACACAACTATGCTCAGTCAATTATACACCAGCACTGTAAAAACAGGAAAACTAACATGTAGGGCACTTAAAAATTCAATAGATGTTTAAGTCAAATCTTTAGTCGTGCCATACATTGCATCACCATAGCCAAAGATCTCTCTTGTTATATTTTAGCGTAATCTGCAGAGTAATTTGGATAAATTAAAGCTTTTCTTGACTCTCTTTCCTCTATTTCCCTGCTGATGGTGCTGACTGTGCGGGCTCCGGTCTCCATTTCAGGGCTACGAAGGCTCCCTGATCAAACTTACTTCAAAACAGGTGAGATGAAGTCTCGTCCAAAGCCCAGCTTTCCACAGACTGAATGAATGAGCCTATCACTCAGTGGCCCTACCATGCTGTTACTGTTTGCGTCATGCATGATCATCAACACCTCTTTTTTGCCTCCCTCTTTATTTTCCTCCTCCAGGGTCAATGTTGTTGAGCATGAAGGGTAAGGCTGTCTTCTTTGACGGTCCTTACACACTCGCTAAGGAATTATCACCCTTTGTTTGGAAGTGACTTTAATAGAAGAGTCTTTTTTTTTGGGTGGTGTTGGTGGTGGTGGGGGGTTGGATTGCACCAACTTGCCTTTGGCAGTCAGATAGTTTGCTTGTAATCACAGACAGTTAACTCTGGCGGGATGCGTGTACGCAAGAAGCGAGATGGAGAAGACATTTTCAGGTGTCAAAGCAAACGTTTTGACAAGACTAGTGCTGACGGCTGGCTTTGCCTGCGGGAATTGTGGCAGCGGTGGTGGTGTGGAGTCGGGGGGGGGGTGACTGAAAATGAGCTCAGCTGGCATGTGTCTACATCTAGATTTGAGCAGTTAGCTTCATGTCAGTGTCCTTACCATCACATTGCAGTTACGTCTCATTAGGAGGGGACATGCTCGTTAGAGGAGATTAAGGTGATTTTAAATTGCATGTGTAAGAAATAACACCTCTGGAAGCAGACGCTGCATAAAATCTGGTCTCCTGACAGTACGATAAGTCGCTATGAGGCCGTCCATGTCTGCAATTCAACCATGGGGTTGTTGGGTTCAGCGAACTGATCAGAAATGGTAGCGTAAAGTTAATATGTTTGCTGCCTGTACACTTTTAACTCCATGTGCTCAAAAAGCACAGAAGGTTATATTTCTCCACAGAAAACATTTCAGATATGCAGATTTATGGGCCATGTTTTCAATCATCCCCAGGTTTGCAGAGGCATGACTTAATCATCGCCAGCGACACATTATGCCAAATGACCTCAGCAGCTGTAGTAAATGTGGTTTCTCTTGCACTTGTGTGTTTTTGTGCACCATGTTTATGTATTAGTGAATGAGTGAGTGAGCCAGAAAGCCTTCTCTGAGAGATCGAGTTCTCACTTTGCACCCCTTGGGGCCTCGCCATGTTCGAACACGGCCCATCCTCCACATGCCAAACGTACAGTTCTCACAGAGCGCTGTACGAAATCTCAGTGGGTATGTTTGCCTTAAGGTGACTCTCCCATGCTCCCTGCTCGGGTGAGCTGCCCTAGGATAATGGCAATGGAAATGTTAACGTAAATCAATCGATCCCTCGCTTCGTCCCCCACTCTGAGAACACACGGCCATCGCCATATATAGCAAGAGCTAGATCTCAGGCCCTTTCTATTTATATTCCAGTTACGTTTCCTCCTCCTGACGTCTTGACTCAGTCTCTCTCCGCCCCCCACCCCTCCTCTGTTCTCCTTGTTTAAAATTCCCATAACCCTCGAAAGCTCTCCAGATCACTCAGTGTGGCGTTGCCCTCCCCCAACAGAGTTCTCCAAACAACAAGTTTAGAGCGCTCTCTTTTTCTTTTTTCCCCTCCTCATCCTCCCTTATTCTCTCTCTTTCTCTCTCTCTCTTTCCTCCTCTTCTTCTTCCCACTTTTCTCACCACCCCTTTCTTCGTCTTTTAGGCTGGAAAACTGAAAATATGTCTCCTTTGCTCGTAGCTAAAAAAATATTTGAGAAGTGGTGATTCTAAACTTGCATCCTTCTCTCTCTGTCTGTGTGCTGGTATAGGCACAAAAGAGTGATGTCACTGGAATGTAAAACATGTACAAATGTGTTGCTGAAAGAGATGTAGAGCGAGCGTACGCACTTTGCCATTTGACCTCCCTGTTTGGAGACATCATGAAAACTCCCATCTTTCTCTGTCTCTCTCCACCCCCTCCTCTCCCATCTGTCACGCTCACCACAAGCTCTCTTGCCACTTTTCCCTGTGCACTCCCTCTCTTGTCATATAACTTCTCTTTCTCAAGCACCCCTTATTTGTCTTCTTTTGCTCTGTGTCTTCTGCTTATCCTCTCTCTCTCTCTCTCTCTCTCTCTCTCTCTCTGTGTTTTTCTCCCTCTCCCCCTCTTTTTTTCTTACTTACTCTTGCATGAGTTTTCTGTGTTTTTCCCGTATTTGGGCATAGGGGAGCTTTGCACGATCCCCCCTGAATGATGAACTCTCTGTGGACTTTAATAGCACCAGCCTCCATCCCTCCTCCTCTCTCCTTCACTCCCTCTTTCTCTCTCTTTCTGTAACTCTGTCACCATTGTTGATGAAAAACAAGTGTGTGTAGGTGTGCAAGTGTGTGTTTATGTGTGTGTGGGTGGGTGTGTGGGTGGGTGGGTGTATGAAGGAAACAAAAAAGACCTATCTCTATGTCACTCAGACAGAGGTGCTGACTCAGATTTCTGCCCTAAACCCTGTTTCTTTTCTTTTGTTCTGTCTTCTCGTCTCTGCAGCCGGTGGGGTTTGTCAGCTTTGACAGCAGATCTGAGGCCGAGGCTGCTAAGAATGCCTTGAACGTAAGTGTCATGTCCTTCACACTCTGCACTAAGAATCCCGGCCTTAGTGCCCATATTCCCTCTGACTGCTAGGAGTCTTCCCAGCCCTTTGCAAAAATATAGTCAGATCTTTTCTCTGTGCAATCTCATGTCCAGGTCTTTTGAATTCATTCGGAAGAAGTACAGATATTTGAATTTTTTTCCAACATACCAAAGTTAGAAATGGTGGCCAGTACTAGGTCTTTCCCTGCCTTTCACCCAGTGAGTGCTGGGATGGGCTCCAGCATGACTCCACAACCTGACTTCGGATAAGCAGTTGACAATGGATGGATGGTTGGATAGATGGATGACCAAAGTCCAAACAGGTGGGCTAGCCAAAGATGTGCAAAATGTCGATTATAGCTGTGTAGTTACATCTGTACATTCTGGTTATCTCTGAAAACCGCAGGTAGCACTTCACTGTCATTTAGAATCTTATGAGCGAATGAGTTATGCATAATGGTTTTCATTCGAATGGTTCTTGTGTTGCTGAACACATCAGAAGCATTAAAATTAGCATTTCCTTGGCTTATAAATAGATGATATTGATTTGGGATCTTCATTTTAGTCTCATTAATCTCAAAATACGTCCACCAAGCTTTGAGACAAATTCTCACAAAGCAGATCTTGTCCTTGCTGGGGCTTTAGTCAATCTCTAAAAACAAAGTATAGATAGAGAGTAATGAGCTGAAGCTCTCAAACACACAAAAGAAAAAACCCTTCACTTTATTTTTGGATTCGGATCACCGCACTACACAATTTCATCCTTTCTTCACGTTTTTGTTGATCTGTTTGATCACGGAAATAGATCAGTTTAATCTTTCTCTTAAAGCGGTACAGTGACACCTCTGGCAGCATCTGTCAGCTCTCAGATGCCGTGATATTGGCATGCATCAAAGCAGGAAGGAGGTAGAGGAGAGAAATTATCATCTTATTACGAGTGAACAGTATTCAGAGCGTTTCCGTAAAACCGCTCAGTGGAGTTGAGACTTGAACAGTGCTCTTGTTTTCCTGGTTAGGCTATGTCCCATGGGGTCTTTATGGAGACGGGCCAGATTTTGCAAACAACTCTTTGCATATTAAAATGTGGGAAAAACGGAGAAACCCAGAAGGGGGGTGTTCGTTCGGGGATGGTGGGCTGGTTGTGTGTGTGTGTGTGTGTGTGTGTGTGTGTGTGTGTGTGTGTGTGTGTGTGTGTGTGTGTGTGTGTGTGTGTGTGTGTGTGTGTGTGTG
>OMLC01045232.1:5713-21632 GCA_900302585.1 Regalecus glesne
CACGTGTGTGTAAATGCACACTGTAGCATACACATGTAGAGGACCAGTTCAGCTGCAGCACACACACCTGTGCATGAATTCAGTAAACGTTAACCAGCAGGCACGTGCGCACACACACACACACACACACACACACACACACACACACACACACACACACACACACACACACACACACACACACACACACTGCAAAGTCCTCGGGCGAGCAGAGAAGGGGAGACACATTAGCCTAATAAGGGCCATCTGGTGGCCATTCATTAACTTGACCATCCTTGAAGTCCCCGACCCAAAATGTCATTTTTCACTTTGTGGAGGAATCCGTCAGAGGAAGCCATGAACTTTGGCTAAATTACCAAAGGCCGAAACGTAAGTGACAAGCAAGGGGAGAGGGAGAGTGTGTGGAACAATGTAAGCATCAAGGGGGGGAGAGGGCAAAATGAGGAGGTGATAGAGAGACAAAAAGAAGGGAAAAGGCAGTGGGAGATAGAGGGAGAGAGAGCCAACGAGGGTAGAAAGAGATGTCAAGTCTCGTTATCAGAAGGTGGCTGGTTCTATCCCTGGCTCCACAGGCTGATCAGTGTTGCAGTGGTCAGCAATGCTGCCTCACAGCAAAAGGGTCCTGGGTTTGAATCCCCTCCCAGGTCCTTTCTCCAGTGTGGAGTTTGCATGTTCTCCCCATGTCAGGTGTGGGTTTCCTCTGGTTTCTTCCCACCGTCATGAAGACATACACGTTAGGGTTAATACTGCTGCCTGTGCCCATGAGCAAGACAGTAGGAAAAAGGCTGCAGTTGGTCCCCGGGCACTGCAGCTGCTCCCATACAATAGGATGGGTTAAATGCAGAGAAGGCATTCCATTGTATGGGTGTACAATGACATGAATAAATCTTCTCCTTCAGAAAGTATGTTGAAGTGTCCTTGAGCAAAACGCTGAATCCATAACTGCTCCCCGTGTGCTGCCGCTCCCCACTGTGCCTACACACTGGGATGTGTTACATGCAGAGAACACATTTCATTCTAAGAATAGAGAGACCAAATAATGTGGCTTTGCTTTACGCTGGTTCAAGAACATCCTCTCAGTCTGCAAACAGACAGCTCAGCGACCAATGGACAGTGTTGCTCACCATCTACGGACCACTTTGGAATCTCGCTGACACTGAATCTAAAGTGTGTACAGCTGATCTGGAGTCAGGAAGCCGTTCATTGATACTGGTGCGGGGGACTGTTGTACATAGTAATCCTATATGAATTATGTGATGGGTGAAATGGTTGTTCAGGTGTGAGTCGGACCCTCAGGTGTTTCCAGGCAAATGGGGGCTTGACTGTAAATCATCCATATGGTTGGCTCTGAGCGTCTCATTGAAAATAACCACCACGGAAATATTTCACAATTACTATCAGGCACTTAGAATGCAAGACACCTGGCGCTTTGTCCAAGTTTGACGGATTCCAGTGATGGACGGTTTACAGTGAACTGCAATGTGAAGGGCAACATGCACAACAAACATCATAACCGATGAGTGATGGCTCTGCACACAGCACGGGGAAAAGTTTGGAAGGGAAAACTAAGGTGAAAAGTAGGTGACCAACTTGAGCAGGAGTTTTGTAAAGGTGCATGACATGGGACTGAGACAACATTCCTCTCTTTGGGAACTTCACAGCAGAGCTGAACAGTCAATGCCTTGAAGTAAACGTGGACAATGTTGCTGCAATTCAAGATCGAGTTATGATCCATCATCTACCGCCTATTCAATAATTAGTTGATGGATTGCAATGGAATTTTTCATCCAGCCACTGCGGAGACGGGCACAGCCGTGTCCTGATGCATGTACCACTCCACTTGTATGAACTTGTAGAATATTGGAACAACCTCAAAGGACCACTTCACTAATCTTCAACCTTATCTCTAGCAATTGGAATCTAGGATATAGTGGGAGAAATGTTCTCTGTATCTGGGATAAGGCTGCAAAATCTGTTCTTCCGGAAACAGTGGTCATTTGACATGTCAGTGACATGGGATGGTGACATGGACAAACTACAGCTAATTTCATCTTGGGTTTCTAGTCCCTGCCTCTGGGAGTCGTGCTCTAGATGTCAATCAAAAACAAAACTTCCTCGTCTTCACCATTGACTGCAAACTAGCTCCGTTTCCAACAGTGGAAATGGCACCTCAAAATGTGAGTGCAGAGGAGGATCTTATGGACAAGGATGCATCTTACAGTGTGCTGGCTCACTCAGATATTCAACTGTATTTGTTTGGGCCAGAGTATACGCCCAAAGAAATGCCGTCCAGAGGCCAAGGCTGCATCAGCCGAGAAAGAGGATACGGCCAGCGGGGACCATCCAGATTCAGTTACAATACATGAGCAGTACTTGGAGAGCTTGCAGATGAAAAACCACCATCTTCCCTGTATTTTCCTCTGATTAGAAATACTGCATGTGTGAGATTGTGTATGTATGCACGCGCACACACGCGCACACACACACACACGCGCACACACACACACACACACACACACACATCAATGTGAATTGTTTGTTTTCTCACTAGTAAGTATTAAAGTTGGATGCAGGTTTGCTTAAGGTGTGTTTCAGTTGCAAACAAAATCCTACCTGCAGGCTTATGCAGGGTCATCGACATTTTACTTTAGAGGCAAGACACATTGCATTTTCTTCCAACACAGGGCAAATGAGTTTTTTGAGAGAGGGTGATATATGGCTAAAAATAAATCATGGTGGCAGATGGGAAAGCTGCTGCCTTTGGGGTGTGTTTTGTAAGTGAAAAGGAATCAGTGCTTTAAACACCTATTCTACCCTGCTATGGTGACAGCGCCCTTAAACAGAAGCTCTCATTCAGGTTTCTTAAATGCAGGGATTCATTAAACATTCATAAAGATCAAATAAGGATGAAATATCAGTGCATTGTACAAAATGTTCATATTTTCACAAGACAGTTTCAGTATGTGCCATTGTGTTGTCCATCTGCACTCAATGCAGACTGCAGAAGTGACCTGAATGAGTGATGAAACCTCTCTCCCT
This sequence comes from Regalecus glesne, assembly GCA_900302585.1. Classification (NCBI taxonomy): domain Eukaryota; kingdom Metazoa; phylum Chordata; class Actinopteri; order Lampriformes; family Regalecidae; genus Regalecus; species Regalecus glesne. The sequence goes on from OMLC01045232.1 coordinate 8,753, forward strand.
CTAAACGCTGTGTCCAGATGAACTGATTCACCTCTCAGGCATTTCCCTATCTGGATGACTGAGCTTGCATCAAGATATGTTGTGCTATTATTACATAATGTGAGTGTTACAGGCACAATTTAAAAATCAATGTGGCCTTGAGAGAAAAATATGCCTATTAAAAATGTATTTCAGCAATTTTCCAGCAGAACAATGTTGTGATATAGGTGGCTGTAGGAGGCAGAGAGAAACAGACCTGTTGACGCTGATTTTCTGGCACTACGAACGAGGTGCAGCAGCGGCCATTGTGGCTAGTGTGCCGTCAGATCAGCAGTAAACAGTGCCCGACCTTGTAAGATTGATTCTGGGACTAAGGCTAACATAGACAGTCTGATATGGGGCAGCATACCTCAGGAAGTAGAGCGTTGTCTAGTAATCGGGTGGCTTGTGGTTTGATTCCCAGCCCAGACAGACAGCGTGATGAAACGTCCTCGAGCAAGACACCAAACCCCTCACTGCTCCCTGGGTGCTGCAGCCGCTCCTATACGATAGAATGGGTTAAAATGCAGAGAACACGTTTAAATCATATGTTCAATGACATATGTACATTTAATTACATGTATGCACAATGACACATGAATAAAGCTTCTTCTTCTTACACTCCATACGACTATATGGGAACACTGTTGGCCAGTCATATTGATCATTATGGGCACATTGCCATCACGTCCCAGTCTTTAACACATACGAGCACTTCAATGGTGGCATGCATATGGAGACTGGGGAGTCTATGGAGAAGACGACTGGCTCACGATCCACCCAGAAAACAAATGGTTTACGAGCAGGGTAAAGTTCCAGGTTTCAGCGTCACACACCACCTCTCCTGTATTTATATCCTCCTGTCAAACTTCTGCTACACTAAACCTGAGCTCAGAGCTTGATTGCAAACAGGCCAAGAATAATTTCATCAGTCATACACCTGTTTGCAGCCCCTGGGGAGAAGCCCGAGTAGAAATGGATGTGCCCGTGCTCAGACACTGCTCTTTAATGAAAGAACCTCATAGCAGCAATCTGGGTTACAGAATTCCCCTCCTCATTTGGGGGAGACAGACGAGGGAGGGATTGTCACATTCTTGGACACCCCGCTCAGGAAAAGAGAGATCTTACTACACATGAATTCATCATTATTTCTACAGAGCCAGGGGCCGTGGTAGCTCAGTAGTAGAGTGTCTACTTTAGGAACTCAAGAGCCAGATGTTGTGGGTTCGAACCCACCATGGGGCTTCATCAACAACATCCAGCCTTAATCCCCCAGTGTCCACCTCCACAACATGGGGACCGAAGGTGACGGGGAGGGACAGACCTCTCCTTATTTCTCCACAGCCGAGGCCTTTGAGGGTGTTTATAGGATGGAAGTTTCATTCAATTTGATGGGCTCATGTGTCCTGCAGCACTGAATTCCTCTGAGAATCGATGTCCTCTCAGCCTTGCAAACAGCATCTGCTGCATTCCTGTTTTTCAGAACCTTTATTGACAGCAGGCAGGAGTTTTCTCTTAGTTCTCCGTCTGCGCCTCAGCATTGTTCCGTTCGACAATCATATATTTGCACTGTCCACAATTGCAAGAACCCAGCAGATTTCAGTTCTGGTTTGTCAGTGTTGAGGGAAGCACTTGGAGAACAAGTGCCTTTCTCACACATGTACAGCAACAGCATCAATATACTAGATCATTAAAAAATGAGTGCAATTTGTCTGTCCATGCTGTATATAATGTACATATTTCTTCCCTGTTGAATTGTCTGTTACACATCATGTTCTAGATGTGATGCCTCTCCTACAGTGCTTTCCACTTTGCTGCTGTAACACTGCAATTTCCCCCTCCGGGACTAATAAAAGAATATCTGATCTTATCTCATCTCATGAGCATCTCATTGACGACTGAGCGAGGAGAGAGCGCTTCATTTCTATCCGTGGTCGTCAAACTGGTTTCCAAATGATGGCAGCCATCACACACGCCTGAGTGTCCAAACCCCAGAGGTTACCCGGCGGCTCGGTTGCCGGTGACGTGCAGCCATGTTTGTCTTTTCACCATCCAGTAAAAGGCTTTTGTCTGAGCAGTTGCCAGAGCGTTTGCTGAAATATCCCTATTAGCAGGGCTGGAGCAGAGTGGTGCTGATTAGCCCATCCGTACTCAGCCCTTATTAAAGCCTGTGTGTTTGCCAGTGGAGGAGCAGAATCATGTGTACAGCGCCAGCCATGCTCGTTTGTACTCCCAACAGAGAGTCGATGGAGGGATGCTGGCTAATGAAGGCAGGGCTGACCATCTTACCCCTCATTTGCAGTTTGGACGCAGCGTGACGCATTATCCTGCCACTCCGACCGTCACCCTTATTACTCCAGTTCCTCGCTGCACGGCCTACCTGAGAAAACATCAAACGGAGCAGGGATTAGCCCTCCTCTATTTGAAGATCAACAACGTAACAACAGTGCTAATTGTCTGACCCCCGCTCCCCTTCTCCTCCGTGTGTAACTGATAGAGACTTCAAATGAAGTCGAGCGTGTCTTCAGATGCCGCCTCGTCTTTCTGCAGGGCTGGTGCTGCACAAGCGTGCTGGACGGAGGACGTGTGGAGACATCTGCTTACAGTGGAATATGACAGCTTTCATCACAATTGATTTTGGACTATAAAGGTAAGAAGCTTTCAACAAAATGGAAAAAGAGGAGCTCGATAGCTCAAGCTGTGAGAATCAATCCTCTGAAACGGACAAATCAGGAGTTTTGCCATGGGGATGTTATGACACAAACTCACTTCATCACACACAGAAAGCTCCTTGCCTCCTGCAAGAATTACGGCTTGTTTCAACCCAGAAACCAAAGGAGGACTTCACAGATCAAGCTGGAGGGCTGAATAACACCTCACAATGAGAGAGAGAGCTTCATAAGTTAAAGTGTCTTCTTTGGCTGGTGGCTCAGTGGGTAGAGCGCAGGCCCGAGACTCAGGTGCTGTGGGTTCGTATCCCACCGTGTAGCTCGGCAGATGTGAGGCATTCATTGTAAAGTGCTTTGAGTGACCGTTAGACTAGAAACATGCTATATAAGAACAAGTCCATTTGCCATTTTCTCTGCCAGCCCGTTCCCTGATTTTAAGGGGTTGCCAAAGCAGATCCTACAGTTTCCATTGGTGCTGCAAAGGGTGGCCTCAATTATCCGGTATGGATTGTCAATCTGCATGGTTGTACATATGAAATGGACTCATTCTTGTATATCACTTTTCTAGCCTAGTAACCACTGAAAGCACTTTCTATCATAAACCTCACATTACCCAAGAATGGGGATCAAGGCCAGACACCCTTTCCCTGATGCCCTGCAATGGGATCAGACCTGCCACACCTGACTTGGAACAGTACAAAGTTCTGAAAAACAATTTAAGATGCTTAAGATGCTGCAGTCCCAGTGGTAGAGCACATGCCCCTAAGTCACGGTACGGTGTTGACCCCAGGATGAGCCACGTCATGGTTAGTGTCGTCATGGTACTACATGCACCATGACGGACTAAACCTTAAGCATCGAGATGCCAGAAATGGAGAGCTGTGTGCTGAAAGAAATGAAATGCAAAGAAAGTAGGGGAAAAGTGAAGCTTTTTAATGCTTTTAGCCCAGCACCGCCCTCCCACCGTGAGATCCAATAGTGGGCCCGTGTCTGATCCGAGACTGGAGATAGCGAAGTGAATAGCATCAAAGCAAGGAACACCGGTCAATAAATTCTACGTGTGGTTCAATAACAACATTGATCTTTGTGCCAGCACACACATCTCATCCACGCGGGGGTCTGATGTGAGGTCAATACCTCAGTCTGTCCTGCCGTATGGTAAATGTCGTTTTCAGGCATGCTCTGTTGACCCGAGCTGTGATACCAGATAACAAAGCTGGCCATTACCGTGTCCAGACGGTGCCACAGAAGATATCAATACAGGGGGATACAAGGAGAAATCACATGATGATTAATATTTCAAATGGAATCAACTTTTCTCCTGTGGAACACCAAAGCTGCTGCAGCAGAGGAGGATTTAATTGGTTCTTCACTTATTAGACAACCAACATGAGAGCAGATATGTGCAGCAGCAGTGACGATAAAGTAATGTTAATATTAATAACAACAACAACAACAATTGTACCCATATCAGTCCCGCAAGGGGAAATGTACAATTCTCTGCATCTGACCCAGAGCGGTCATCTGGTGATGGGAAGGTTGAAGGTTGGATCCTCAGTCCTGCAGAAAGCATGTGAGGTGTCCTTGAGCAAGACACTGAACTCCTAATGGTTCCCTGGCCACCATATTGCAGCTGCTCATGGTTCCTATATAATTGCATGAGCCAAATGCAGAGAATTGCAAATTTCCCCCTGTGGGATTGATAAGGGAACAATTTATTTATTTAACAAACTCAAGACCCACAGGCTGATTCCCAGCATGTTACCATAGAGATGATGCCACCTTTCTGGACTTTTCTCAAATAAAGGGTGCAGGACCTGACGAATGATGAGAATAATCTGTTCTTATGGCAAACTGATGGCTCTGTCTCAGGTAGTGCCTTCTTGTCAGAGTCTAATGGCAGTTCCGCACCCTGTCCGTCTAACTACACACCTCCATATGTGATTTCCCTCAGTCGTTCTCCCACAGTTCATTAAATGGATCAGATCACGGGGTTTGTCCTGCCCCCTGGGGGGTATTTCAGTGGCTCAGTGAGGGCAGGTCGGCTGGCAGCTGTGGAGGTCACACATCCGGGATGAAGTCTTCTCCCTGAATGATGGTGGCTCTATTTTAATTCTTACACGGGTGCAGTGCATTGACACCTGGGCTGAACACACGGTTAAAATTGGGACCACTGTAGAGCACCTTGACGAGCCAGTGACTTTGAGTGGCTTCATCAGTGTCCCCAAACGGTGGGTTAGACACTTCAGAGAGAAAACAGCAGCCATATTTCTTCAAGTTGGGGTTTTATGTGTTGATTACATGTCTGATGATAACATGGATGACAGCTCAAACTAGAGGAGTCTCCTCAGTAGAGTGCAGATCTCCACTAGGAGCATGTGCCTCCTCCTCTGTCGTGTTCCAACTTGATGACAACCCTTTCTTCCCCTCCAGGGAGAAGGGACATGAAGGGACATGCAGAAACACACGGACAGATATACTAGAGTTTTCCATAAGACTGAGGTTGACTGAAGGGGAAACATGGAAAACAAGTTAACATGCAGTGGTAAAGCTCCATCAAGTCTACCGACTGAAAACGTCCTGATGCATGCTCAGGACAGGTGAGGAATCTCTAAACAGGCCAGTCAGTTCATGTGGACACTGTTCCCAAAGCGTGCACTCTACCACTGAGCTACTGCACCCCCAGCCATACCACCGTCATAACGCTTGGTCTCGGAAGCCAAGCTTGGCAAGGCCTGGCTAGTACTCAGATGGAAGACGCAGGAAACGGTACGTCTACAGAAACAATGGTCTGGAGTGTTCCTTGAGATGACTTCATAGAATAAACGACATCTGTACGTGACTCGTTTTGAATAAAGGAAAGTTTCTGAGTCACTACAACAGAAAACAAATAAAGTTTTCTTTCCGTCTCATCCCAAACTTGTGGAAAAGGCAAAGTGTGTTCACTTTTCAGGCTTATGGATGACCTGCCTCGTCTGACAGGACCCACCACATAAACAATGAGTATAGACTCTCTGGGAGACGTCGATGGTGGTGAATATTTAATGCAGTGTCTCTGACAACACATGCCACCAAAACAAATCTTTACCAGCTCGAATTTGAGATAAATAGCACAAAAATAGGACCAGCAGCAAGAGATAGATTTGTAAGCCACCACTTTGTCAGCTTGGCCTAGTGGGTTGTCTGTGTTGCACAAAAGCTCTCCCAAGAGCTGTCCAGACTGCTGTGATGTACATAAGGTCACACAGTGCCAGCATATCAGAGGAGCAGCTCAGGGTGGAGGGTTTGGAGACAAAGCCAGAGAGACCAGACTGAGATGGTCTGGACATGTGTGGAGGAGAGATGCTGGTATACTGGGAGAAGGATGCTGGATATGGAGCTGCCAGGCTAGAGGAGAAGAGGAAGACCAAAGAGGAGGTTTATGATGTGGTGAGGGAGGACATGCAGGTGGCTGGTGTGACAGAGGAAGATGTAGAGGACAGGAAGAGATGGAGATGATGATCTGCTGTGGTAGTGGTGGTGACCCCCTGACAGGAGCAGCCTAAAGAAGAAGAACATGGCGACAGAGAGACATATTGATAATCCACAGAACTGAGGAGGACCTGCTCATCCAGAGCTCAGACCACAGTGTGTGGGTTGACCATGACCTGCACTATAAGCAGAAGATGCTGTGATTCAGTGTTCATGAAGAGTGTCAGTGTGGTGCAGCTTTGTGTACGTGTATGACCAGGGCTTTGGCGTGCTGTTGTTGCAGCTGTAGAAGTCAAGTGAGTGAGCTGTAGTGCCTTGGTCCGGGCACGCATGCGGAAAAACTATTGGGATATAGCCGCGTATTCAATCTCCTGTGTTTTCCCAGGCTGGCCCGTGTGCGAGTGATGTAACAGCCTCTGAACCGTGGGCAGGAATGACTCGTGGCTGCTCCGAGCATATTCACATTAATTAAGTTGATGCGTTGTGGCAACTCACATGTGAACAGACATGTATAATCACATAGCCATAGCAAAGCAAGCTGTTGGTGAGCGGACATGTTCTATGTGAGCGCCAAAGTGCAGAGAAGGGCCTCTCGTTAAGGCTCCGTGCATTCTTACTTGTTTTCCTCGAGCACCCTGCATTACTACCCCGTCCTGTACCCGACCATAAACTACCCTCTCGGCGGTGCTCGACCGCGCCACTTTACCCTTTCGTGGTCTTAATTTAGCAGTTCAGTGATTCGGTGACTTATAATGGCCAACGCATTCCTGTGTTGTTTTGCATGGCAGTTTCCATCTTGGATACCGCATCAGAAAAGACCCCATGTGGAGAAAATGTTGCTTGGTACCGAAATCAGCACCAGATCATTAAAAAGAAGTGCATGAAACTCATATTGGCGATGAGCGCTTTGCTTCATAATAACCTCCTTCTTCCCATGTGGGTGTTTGTTTCTACACAGAGGAGGGGCAAGGACCGGGCTGGGACACGCACGGTTAGCATGTCGACGCCAGGCTGCTATGATGGATATCATGCATTCAAATACCAACTGCACCGGTACGTTGACTTCATCTCATCTCTCGGGAAATCCTGAAAGTGAGTGTGGGTGGAAAATCTTAATTCCAGTAATCTCTGAATATTAGATGTGTGTCCTTCATCCAGCCAACCAGCCATCATAAGCCACTCGTCTGAAGTTGGGTTGCAGAGTCACGGTGGAGCCTATTCCAGCATTCATTGGCCAAAAGACTGAGAAACACCTGGACAGGTCACTATCAAATACATCCATCCATCCATCCATTCATCCATCATCAACTGCTTATCCAAAGTAGGGTTGCCGAGTCCTGCTGGGGCCTATCCCGGAGCTCATTGGGTGAACGGCAGGGATGCACATTCCCAGGATTTCCTTTAGCCAGTCTTATAATTCAAACAGAGTTTTCACAGCTATCATTGTAATCTGAGGCACAGGGAGACAGAAGGAAGTAAGATGGAGCAGGCTCCTTTGGTGATGGAGGTGATGTTATTAGGTGGTATTGTCTTGACAGGCAGCTTTTCTATAACCTGCATAAGCTTGCAGCTGTGGCAACATTTCAAATGCAGCCATTGAATTAATTTTTATTCCCCCAGCTGCAGCCTGAGTCAATTCTCATCACTATTCCCACATCTCTGTAGCCATCGCAGTGGAGCTTCCTCCTGTTAGGCATTGTAGAAATAAGCTCACGGTGCCTGTTCTCCACTCGTCCAATCAGAGCTAAGGTAACACCAGGGTTGTGTCTGAAGTCAGCTCCCCAATCAGAAGTAATGTACACCACTCGTGTCAGGCACGCTGTCAGCTCCACAAAGTAGAAGTGATGTCTCAACACAAAAGTCCGTTCTAGCTGAAGTGGCTTAGCGGCATAGTGATTAGTCACCGGATGCCTCCCTGCACTTCACACTTTAGATGGATTAATTCAAGCAACATAACACAAGTCGAAAAAGGAAAACATGTCCAAGCTGACTAACTCACTGATTTACTCTTTGACTGGTGCTAGACTTGTACCTTCGTGTTGGATCTGGCCACTACACCATCCTCCCCGTGCCCCGGTGAGACTTGCCAAGACACACCTCTTGCCCCAGTTCATGCTGGATTACTCATCAGCCTGCAGGCCTCCAGACAGACGTGAGCGGTTAGGTCATGCCTGGCTCACGTGGCTCACAAGAACACTCGTTCCAGCCCTGTCGTCAATAGAAGAGAGAAAAACCTCACTGGTGGGAACCTGAGACGACGTTATGACTGTTACACAGGCAACGTGTTGACGTCTCAATGTGCCGATAAGGTGAAGAGTATAGAATAATGATTTAATAGGCATTCCTGGCTTTTTGTTTTCATTTCATTGGGTAGAGGTTGAATGACCACACATGTTCATTTTCCACTATACCCTTCTTTTGCAGCTCCATTCTGGTCTGTAGTGAAGCCAAACTCAACCAGCATTTCCTTTTGTTGGCTGCTGAGGAGCGGTGCTGGATTAGATGGAGGCCATGCTTAATGCCTGGAGGCTTAAAGGCAATAACGTGTTTACTTACTGGGACAGGAAAAACTGTCTCTCATTTACTTTTGTTCTCTGGGTTTTTCTAGCTGGTCTGTGGATTTGGACCTGCAACCATGTGGTTATAAGGACTATTTTAAACCCCTTTGAGTGCCATAAACACAGTAGTTAATACTAAAGCCTGCCTGGTCTGTAGCCAAGCCAAGTTCAACCACAGTTTCTGATTGTTGTCTCCTGAAGAGCTCTACTGGATTAGATGGGGGGCCGTGCTTGGACGGCGCATTGGCACGGCGGTTAGCACCGTGGAGTTTTCATGTTCCCTCCGGGTCGGAGTGGGCTGCCTCTGGTTTCCTCCCACCATCAATAAAAGACATGCAGGGACTGCAGATGTAAATTAGCTTGAAGCTATGATCTGGTGCAATCGAATGGTGAGATTAATATTAAAAGTTGCACATGGTCCCTTATAAACAGATACCTAGATAAATTATGGTAGGACTCAAACCTGGCTTTGGATAAGTGGTCAGAGGGACGGATGGGGGGACGGAGGGACAGCTGGACATTCTCATTGGCTTTACCCTCCATAAGACTTCATACATACCTAAACCAGAAACATCTGGGGGCACTTTTGTCATCTGTTTGTTGGTGTCTGCCATTTGAATGCGTGCAAAGCCTTGTTTGTTTCTGGCAGGGGGTGGATTCGATTAGAGATGGGTCAGGTGTTAAGAGAAATATGGCGAGAGGACTGTCAGCGGCTCAGTCACGGTGTGACAAGATTAGTTGCGAAGGCGCTACTGTCAATCATGTCTACCGTGACTACCCAATGACACATGTGCTTTGATGTGTGCTGCATGCACATCTGCACATAAGTCCCCACATGTGTGTGTGTGTGGGGGGGGTGGACATGTGTGTGTGACGTGTTGTATCCTGGAGTGTTGGGAAGAGAGGTTGCTCAGGGAGGTGTGAGAGCCTGCCTCAGTTAGTCTCTTAAATGTGAGAAAGGCCCAGTCCAAATAAAAGCACAGCAGGCTTCAGAGTGTCTGTTGTCCTTTTGTGTTCTGGCCTATACAAACCGTATGATCCTGTTCCTGCCCCACCTCCGTGTATGTGCAGCTTAGCTCAATGTGTCTGTAGATCAGTAGACTGCTCCCATAGAAGGGGGGGGGGGTTCTCCCTGTCACTTCCTGGCTCATTCAGTGTGATAACCTTATTAGTGAGAGGTCAGAGGTCAGACACATCCAAGCTGATAAGAAGAGCACAGAGGGTCAATATTTCCCTCTTTCTTCCAACAGGGATGTGTGGAGGTATCTCTGAGCAGCAGTGGGTTGAACCTGGACGGCCATGTTGAGTTCTTCTCCTGCCGGGGAAGAACAGTAAGATGAGGCTGCAGTGGTCAGATCATCAGGAAGGCCTCCCGCCCTCGATACCCCCAAGCTCCATCTAAGTCCACGTCCAATCCCACAGCGTGGGGACTAATGATGACGTGTCAGACGGACCTCTCTGTCCCTCAGTTGTTGAGGGAGCTTTTTGTGCTGGCATCACTGACTGAACATGGCTCAGTGTGCAGCTTACAGCTCTTCCTTCATAGGTTTTATTTAGAAAGACTTCCGTTCCATTATTCGCTCTTTAGATTCTCTCTTGTTTCAGCGATAAGTCCTTAAAGCCTCTTGCTGTTTGATTTCTTTCCCTGTGTCTGGAGACACAACTAACCAGAGTCAAGGGAGCCAAAGCAAGCTGAACCGCTGGGCTGTGCTGACACTTACATAAGCCCTCTTCTTTTGGTGGGACGTGTCAGGCCAGGTGCGGCGTGTTGGACTGTGACAGGTTGGATGGCCAGCAGGGACAAGCGGAGATGACTTCTCTCTCCCAGCCTGGGAGGGAAATGCAGCCTAGCCGGCCAAGTCAGAAGAGATGGAGGCCATCACTTTGGCTTGGTCCATGATGCCTAGCAATGCTAACAGCATCAGGCAGCCTGTCACATAAATCCAGCCCCCTGGCCAGCTGCCGGGGGTTTGATGGCTCTTGTGTTCGGCCCTGACTTCTCCAGTGTCAACGACCTACTTAGGAAGCTCACCTTGCCTTCACCTTCAGGCCGTGACGCAGAAGGAGAGGCTGTGATTGGAGCCTGAGTTAATTGAATCTGGTGAGCAGAGGTCCTGGGGAGCAGCAGAGGGAGGAAATCGGTAGACAGGATGTTAGCAGTCTGGCGGAGACGGGGATGACGATTATGCCTTTGAGGAGAGGCCTGATATTTCACGTCCAGTAGAGCATATGAGATGTTTCAGTAGTTTCCAACAGAGCCAATTTCACTGTCTTTGAGCAGGGTATGGGGCACCGGGTTCATTAACAGACAGTTTAAAAGCTGACATTTACTTTTGCATGAGATGTGCTGGAGTTTTCCCCTGTGCTATTATAAGAGGCCTGGCTGGGATGCTGGGAGAGAGACAGGAGGACGGATGAGAATGGGTGTATGTTATTTGATCAGATGTTTTATCATCATGCTTTATCACAAGGGCATCCTTGCACATACACATATGATACATAAGGGGCGGCCCAGCTCACGAGGTGGAGTAGACATCCAGCAATCGGAAGGTTGATGGTTCGATACCCAGAGCCCCTAGAGAAAGCATGTTGAGGTGCGCCCAAGCAAGATGCTGATGGAATGACGATGGTCCAGAGTGTTTCATCACCCTTTGCCCAGTGAGCTCTGGGATAGGCTACGGCATGAGTCTGTGACCGGACTTCTGATAAGTGGTTGATGATGGATGGATGGATGGATGGATGGATGGATGGATGGACGTGGTACATAGTGGACTTTGAATACAATACACATTCATTATTTTAACACTTGCTGAAGGGGGAGCCTTTGGAGCAGTGAGCCTTCTTCAAAGCACAGAACGACATGAGAACACATCAGTGCTCCTGCATGAAGTCTTGTGCCAATTTTAGTTTGTTTTTCTCATATTTTTACAATGATGGCCTGCTGGATTAATGGGAACCACTGCCCCTTCAATTCTGTTCAAGAGTTTAAAAGCTTTCTCTTCTTTTTCAGTGGTACGCGTTGCTTCCCCTGGCTGCTGAGCTTCTGTCAGAGAGTACGTTTCTGTGATGTGTGGCTGCTGGGAGATGGTAGTAGGTGAGGGGACCTGTACACTAGTGTGATGCCTGTTTGTGTTCAAAGGCTTTGGTCCAGGATAGCTGGAAGTGACAGGATGAGGATGATACCCCCCCCATATGGACTCCTGCCCCTGTCCCCCACAGGGATCAACACAGACCAACCACCCTGTCCACTCAGCTGTCTAACAGTCACACTGTGTGTGTGTGTGTGTGTGAGAGAGAGAGAGACAGACAGGCAGGCAGACAGACAGATAGACAGCCAGAGACAGACAGACAGACATAGAGAGACAGACAGACAGACTTCAAGAAACTGATAAACTTTGAGAAACAGACAGACAGATGGAGACAGACAGACAGAGACAGACAGACAGACAGATAGAGACAGACAGACAGACAGATGGAGACAGACAGACAGACAGATGGAGACAGACAGACAGATGGAGACAGACAGACAGATAGAGACAGACAGACAGACAGATGGAGACAGACAGAAAGATAGAGACAGACAGACAGACAGATGGAGACAGACAGAGACAGACAGACAGATGGAGACAGAGAAGGGTTGAAGGTGAACAAATCATCACAAAGCAGTCAAACAGAATCTCTCTTAACATCAATCTACTGCATGTACACACATGGACAAACCCAGGGAGCTCCAGTGAGTAGCTAAACTCAGTGAATGGACAAACCAAGGCTCCAGTCCTCTTCTGCATAAGTGAACACATGATACCACACATCAACAAACTACACACGGCTGTTTGGAAGGGCTGACCAAAGCTTTGGGGACATGGGTCAGTGTGGCAGACAACTGCTGCCGCCCTGGCCATGGGGTTTTCTAAAACCCAGCTCAACACTAACAGGCCTCAGTCAAGGGCACTCTCCCCCGTGTGTGTTCTTAAACTCTCAGAGCACCACTGCTGTGGGATGGGGCCAGGCTCAAGAAAGGGCCGATGTGGTCTCCAAGGGACACCCTGGGAGTCAGCTCTGATATGCTAAACATGCCGAGAACGTGTTTATGGAATGTAGGGATGAGCACGACGCTGCCGTGACTCAAGAAGACGTCACTCCTGGCCTGAAGCAGGACAGTCA
>OMLC01045241.1:8392-19845 GCA_900302585.1 Regalecus glesne
GTGCCCTTGCCTGCTCCTCCAATCTGCATGCTTGCTGACTGTGATCTACTGTAAGTAATACACTGACTATGGATAAATGCCTCATAAAAGCCTTATTTAAAAAAAATAATAATCCCAGCTTTCTCTCTAACATAGCACACAGACATCAACAAACAGACAAACACACCCACCCACACATATTGCACTCCTGTGTCAGTAATTTAACAATTAGCAGCTGTCACAGTCTGAGGGGAGTCTGGCTTCACAATGCAACAAAGCCGACTGGGATGAGTCGTGTTACCCATAGGTCTTCCTGCCCAGCCCACAGTGTGGCAAGGATGTCTGTGGGGTCACTGCCATCCGACGAGGGACACCTCTGTGTCACGCATGCCACTTATGATATCACTGCAGAGCCATGATGAGAGAGAGGGAGCAAGGAGAGGTTCCCCATTTCTCTCAGGTGGCCAATTGTAACGCCACTGATCAGTTGAAGTGCTTTTTGATAAGTAATATTTTTTCAGATGATACTCAAGTCTGGTCAATAATGTGGTCTTTAAGACTCAATCAATGAAGGGTCATGTCAGGCAACAGTGACTTCTATCCCCCAAAAAGTGCATTGATTTGTGATGTTGGGCTCATTTTAAAATGAATGTTGCCTATTCTCAGCTACACTAAAAGGCAGTGGCTTGAGCCCGCCACCTCACCCCAACCCCAAGTCTCTTTTTCAGTCATTTGAATCGATTTCCAATTCATTAAACCCTGCGCTGCCACTTTCACTTCAGGGCTGTACTGCACATCTGGCATTCATCACATCTTCCGATGGAGCCATAAACAGCACAGAGGCTTCAGCATCCATCACATCTGTTTGCATGAGGAGAGACGAAGGGAAACGAGGCTACCCACTGTGAAATGGAAGGGGGGAGGAAAGATGATAGGAGAGAAGAAGAGAAGTGATGAGGGGGGGCAAGCATGAGAAAGGTGAAAGAAGACAGATCTGAGAAGAGAAAGACAGAAAATGGCCTCCAGGCCTCTACTCTACATATCTACATAGAGGAACAGATGAGCCACTGCTCCTCCATTAGTGTCCCTCACACAAACATACCAGGGGTTTAAACAGTGCTTAGCATTGGCTTCAAGTGTTGTGTGCAATATGAGTGTGATGGATAACCTTCTCCCTAGGTAGGATCATGGCCTTATCAACCTTCCAATGACCCTCTGAGGATTGCATTATGAAGATAATTCTAAAAGTAAAATAAAACACATTGCATAACAGTAACTGGGGTAGCATGGCTTGGGAGATTGTAGAGTGGATTGTCTAGTAATAGAAACGTCTCTGATTCAAATCCCTGGCTCCTTGAGAACGTGTGTTGGAGTGTCCTTGAGCAAGACGATAAACACCTAACTGCTCCCCAGGCCCTGCAGCTGCCCACTCCTCCTATATAATGAGAGGTCCATTTTTATGAGTCATGATTAGTCCCCATGTTGTTGGGGTGGACAAGGATCTAGATGGAGCTTGGGGGGATTTAAGACTGGATGCCTTCCTGACCTCCTATGGTGGATTTGAACCCTCTGCCTCTGGCTCATCAGTTCCTGAACCGTATGCACTACCGCTGAACTACCACAGCCCCCAATTACAGAAATGTATCAGATATGTACGTTCTGCTCTAGATACCAGATGGTACATGCAAACAGCCAACGCTCAGCTTAGCTCTCATGCTAGCAGCTAATGCTCTGGCCTTCAGGAGGGACCACATGTGTATCTGCCTGCTAGTTGATAAGATACAGTTACAGGTGTCAGGGGTCCGATGTGCAACCTCACAAAGTGGGAGATGGCACTCTGCAGAGTGTGTGTTTCAGCCGATAGGATATACTGCGTTTACTGGCATTTTACAACTACCCTGCTGCATCACAGAAAAGATAATGAAAAGGTTTGCTCCACAGAACACAGCATGCTCCTTCTTTCCCATTTCATTCTTGTTTTCATGAAGCACAGCGTCACTACATTGATTCGAATGAAAATCATATCTGATTCTTACCCAGGTGGTTTGACGCTCTCTAGTTGCCAATGGTAACCAGAGTATGCCAGGAGCAAGCTCAGGGAGTAATGGACCACAACAAATGGCATTATGTAATCAGATAGAAAAATGTGACTGTATTCCAATACAGGTACAGAATAAAATATGTAATAAAATTACTGATAAGAAATTTAAATCAGAGATTGTTTTCAGGATTTAGATAAATAAGTAAAATACATGTTCCCCCCTCCCCCCCATGATGCTGCGCAATTACTTCTGTGGGCTCTGCATCACAAATTGAAGTCACTCACTCATGGATGACCTCAGAGGGATGTTTGCAACTTGAGGAGGGGGAGATAAGCAGGCAGTGTCTCTGGTGTCTCTCTTGGAACACCTCGAGATCCCCCAGTTGGAACTGCTCAATGTGGCCAGGGAAAGGAAAGCTTAGAGTTCCCTGCTGAAATCTGGTGGATGGATGGATGGATGGATAGATGGATGGATGGATAGATGGATGGATGGATGGATGGATAGATGGATGGATGGATGGATGGATGGATGGATGGATGGATGGATGGATGGATGGATGTCTCTGTATTTCTCCCTTCTTCGATCACTTGAAAATTGCAGTGGTTTACCAGAGCAGTTTCCCTGGCGTACCAAGGCCCCATGGCCTAAGTTCAAAAATAGTCCACTTATTATTATTACATCGAATTATGTGATTTCTTTGGGTCATAAAAAACAGTAGATTGTACATGTGTACAGTAATACGTTTCTATGTTCATTAAACACATGTTGCATCTTGCTTTTATTTGCCAATAAACCACTTATCTAAAACATTTTATAGCTTCATGTGTGTTTTCTAAAGACGTCACACTGACACGTCTGCTTGCTGCAGGCAGCTGTCTGGCCTACCGTATCTTTCCCTTTACATGAACCTGTCACGCCTGGCACATAGCACGTAGAACCAGGGTAATCTTTATTTGTTACAAACAAGGCCACCTTTTCCATTGAGGTGGAGGTCACGAGGCCTGGGTGGGGGTCGTGGGAGCTGTGAACTGATAGAGTTAAGTGTCTTTTATTTTTCTGAGTCAAAAGTGGCAACCATACTGACACACTGCCCAAATTTGTCTTTGTGACATCTTCTTTTATTCTGGCTTGCATGACCAGATACCAACTAGCCACATGTGGGAGAAATAGTATGTTTGTGTGGGACACATGAAGACACAGCTTACACTTTAATGTGGAGTCCATTGGCTTGCTGCCTGGATTTCTTTCATAATGTTCTTTTTGAAAGTCAGTTTAGTTGGTTAAAAAACAACATTGTGGATACTCTAAAGTGATGTAGCAAACCAAAGACAGGGTGGGTGTGGGTGTCTGTAATGTCTGTAATTAAACTGAAGCAGACATCGTCTGTCAGCCTTTTTGCTGAATGTGTTGATGCTCAGAGGCCTTGTGTTCATCGTCCTCTCTAAGGCCACACACGCAAAAAATAATGTAAAGTAATCAGATTACATTACTTAATACTTTGATATTTAGAGTGAATAAAATCTCTTTTTTTGAATTGTCATGATTGGGGGTGAAGACGGACTTCGACGGAGATTGGAGGGCTAAGGTCAGATGCCTTTCCCGATCCCCCACAGTAGGTTTGAACCCATGATGCCTGGCATGATTGGGATGCTTAGAATGAGTTGCCAAATATGTTTTTCAACAGGATATTTACAATTGTAATGAAAACATTTATTAAGTAACTCTCCCAACCCTTGCCAAGAGCAAAATCCCCGAGGCCATAAAAAAACAGAGCAGGATTGAGGGTAGAGTTGTTATTTCATCAGAGGTTTCAAGGAGAATTGCATAAGCCACCAACAATGAAACACATGTAATGACAATATGAACCTCACACAGAATTCAAACGCTGTTCTCATGATCCATTCCATTCAAATCCATTCTTGCTTTTTCAATAGTAGTTGATGTGAATTAGTCACCTTGATTCAGGGAACATGCAAAAGAATCCATTTTATACATATAAAGGAATAATTCATATTGTGCTGTTTATTAAGGAACCAAACATGTAAAACAATCAATGCTATGGGATTGTTTGTGTGCATCGTGTTACAATACGACTTGTTGTCAACCTGAAACCTATGATGGTGTAAAAGACTTTTGCACTGAATGGACCACAGGTTAATAGTAAGCCTACCCCCAGATCAGAGCCTGAGGATTGCAGACCCGTTCCCCTACTGACAGTAACCAGCACCATTGTATCAAATACATAGCAGATATGCTGCAATGCACTTTAAGTAATGCACAGCTGCACATGTTTGCAGTATCTCTTGAGTGGTGCAGGTTTAGATGAGGAGTGGGGCTAACAGAGTAAAGATGGCCATTATATAACAGTTAGTGATGCAATGTAAATTAATACACAACACAAATAAAGATATTGTTAGGAAATGACCTACTGCAGGTTGAGAGTTTGAGGATGGAGGGGGCATGCCACTCCTCCTGCCGGAAAATGTCAGCTTCATACACACTGCATTACACCGCATCGCCCTGCAGTTCCATATTCTTATGGGCAAGACTACGAGCGTGTCCTTCACTGTTTTCTTTCACTATTGCAGATAATGGACAGCTTGTCTTGGAGGGGCCAGTGATGAAATGAGAGACGTGTTCCCCTTTCTGACATGCACCTGCTGTCCAGGGTGCACATTCAGGGAGGGAGGGTCACCTTCGACCTCTGAGAAACATACAAGTTTCCTCCTTAAGTAAAGTATTTCTAAATAAATCATGTGAAAATATGTATTTATTAGAAGCTGACTTTTGAAATAACTCACACATAATTGCAGTAGTCCCTGAAGGTGTTGTTTAATCTTTACTATTACAAACACTAGTTGATAAAGTTCTCATAGAAAATGAATGAAGGGTCAACAATTATGCTGCATATTACCCCTGTGAGAGGCCTGTTTTTACATGTCACGTTTAGCTCCCACATTGTGGGGATGGACAGAGACTCTGGTGGAGGAGGGCCTGATGCCCTTTCTGACGCCCCACTGGGGGTTTGAACCTGCTGCGGCTGGCTCTAACCACCTAGTGACCTATGAGCCTACCAATAGTGATACCATTAAACATCAGAAAATCAATCTGCTGAGGGCAGCGGCAGCAGCCCACAGATGGACAGAGACTGGGGAGTCCCAGGAAAGGTTTCACAGTGGTGACATTTGTATGAGAGACCCCATCATTTTGATAAAATCTCATGCTTGTGATCCCCCCCCTTAATTTGTAATGAGATCTGTGGCCTTGCCCTAGCAGCACTGCTAGTGTCCAAAAAGTGGAAGTCGCCGATTCAATTCCACCCAGCGTGCATTACGTATTTGCAATTCTCCTCTCAACCAGGTGGGGGCGGAAGCACAATGGGGAGGAACAACAACAAAAAGGGGCGGGCTCAATCCTGAGCAGGCTGCCAATAACCGCTCGACTTAGAGTCTTCTCATCAGATCCAAACTAAGCTCCCTGCCTGGACTGACTGTCGAGGATCTGGTAGTAAAGAGCGCCCAACCCACACACACGTTTACCGGCAAAACGGGGTCGAAATAACATTTTAATACGTCGGCGTCTGACAATATTGCTTTCTTTACCTCTTTGCTCGGCGAGAGGTGAGTCCGGTCTGTTGAGGGGGGAGCTGCTGGGGTACAACGCCGTCCAGGACCCTCTTTCTTCTGCCTCCTGTCAAATTCCACTGGGTAGCTTGTGAAGCCGGATTTTAACGTACGAGTGGCGGATCACCTGAGGACTGATTGCGCCGTTTTCAGCTTGCAAGCGAGAGTTGCCACAGATATCTGAAGGGGGAGACCACGCCAAGTGAGAAGGAGTACAGTTGTTGGGGAAAACCTCTTGTTGTGTTTCTCTGCGTGTCTTCTTCACCACAGAGTACAAGCAAGTGATTCCAGTGTGTGTGTGTGGGTATTTTATACATTTAGGCTTCGTTTAAATCCACTTGACTTGTCACCTGTTTTGGCACGTCTGAGTACTACTACAGTCAAAACAGGGTGCGTCTCAAGAAATCCGTGAATCTAAACTAAACTGTTTCGGGAGAGAAGTCAAGATGCCGCTTGCTCAAATCGCAGAGCCATGGCCCACCATGGAACTAGTGCAGCTGGAAACTGAGGTAAGCAGAAGTCAAGTATGATCTTTTGAATGTCATTATTTATGGTTTAGATCTGCTAATCACACGCTAACACATGAACAGTCTGTGTGTTTTTGGTGGAGGAAAACCAGCTTTTGTGAGCAAGTCAGCTCCCCAACACCACCTGATAAAGTGTCAGCTTGTAAAAATGATAAATAATTATCTTCCAAAAGAAGACACAGTGATCAGTATTTATATCTAAATCTAGATATATAGTTTAAAGCATGAATGAACCTGATATGCAGCTAGAGAATGTCATCTGATGAAAGTTATTAGTCAAGGCTGAGTACTTTTCCCTGTGTTGCTTGAGGATGACAGATGCACACACACCCCCAAAAGATATTCTGGCTCATCCCAAAAGACCTGCCTCCAAATGAGGTTCTCGTGTCTTTGCTACCTAACTTACCTGCAGATTTGGAAAAAGCATAAAATGATACAGTAGTGGGTTTGGGTTGAGTCCATCCCCAGACAAATGGATGCAGCAAATCCAGCTTCTCTGTGACTTTATTGAGGTTTTACCCAATAGTGTATGCAGAGCAGCTTTCAGTAGTATTTCCCATCATTACACACAGAGCAATTAGTTTAGACCACATCCGATTAATATCTTTATGGAAAAGTCTTATCTATTATTCAATATCACCACAATTCCCCAAATGCTTTAAAGAACAGAGAGGGGATAATTAATATTTCGTTAGTGAAGCAACCTCAAGCCTGCTCCGCTGGCTTTCCCCTCTGCTATCCTTTCAAATTATTTTTAGATGGAGCCAAGCTTTGGATTTCTTTCCCGCAAATAAGGTCAAACTCTTGCTCTTCCATGTTTGCTTCCACTTAGCCATCCTGGGGATGTAAAACCAATTCAGTTCCTTAAGTCTAGATGATGAGTCAAAGCCTTTAACCTTTTCAAGCAGCATTGTAAAGAGCAAGAGTTGTAGATGGACCCCTGAGACTGCTGACTCACTTCTATCTCCTGTAGTCTGGATATGAACCCCGTAGAGACGGTTGTTGCTCAGATGTGGAGTCGTTACTCTCGAGATGTGGGTTTGCGTTTTTGTGAATAGGCTGCCGTTTCATTACACTGAGATAAACTGTGGTGTAAATTACATTGATACCCATTTACTGGCAAGGCGTATCAAAGCGCTAGTTGTGTTCCCTGATACAGATAAGGATGTCGTGTAAGGATGTGGGCAGCTTTAAAATGGTGAATGAATGACAGGTGACCTCCTGGACAAAGGTCAAGGTGGCGAGGAGAGACCAGGTTTTTTTTTTAGACATCTTTAGATTTCACATGTAGAAGTGCGTCATTCATAGTATTTGCATTGTGGATTTAGGAAACCCGTGTCTCAGCAAGTTTGTGATTTGTATCAGCGAATGAACTGTTTAGTGTAACTATAATTGCTTCTGTATTAAGCCACACACTGGCAAGCAGATCATCTCTGTTAGGTCTGAGCAATGACCTGTGGCGTGCTGGGTCCAACTGTCCATCAGTCCGGAGTCACACTGTAGTCTATCCCAGTGCTCATTAGGCAAAAGGCAGGGAAACACCCTGGACAGGTTGCCATGGCATCGCAGGGCTTGAGCAGTTAAGGGTTTGGTGTCTTGCTCAAGGACACTTCAACAGGGGCAGGGGATCAAACCCTCAATCTTCTGATTACAAGAGAGCCGTCCTACCCCTTGAGCTATGCCGTCAAGGTTGAACTGGTTTAAGTTGACTGACTGGCTTATTCTTGATAGTCAGAGGTGTCGTACTGTGTGGTTGTGAGCGTCAGCTCCAGTTTTTGAAAAAAGCCATTTAATTGAAAACGGGTAAAACAAGTGTCTGATTCCACGTCTCCCATCTCTGATTTCTTTGATGAAGAGACTTGTGCTCAGTTAGGCATTGTATCAATCAGGTCCCCAGAGCAGATGGATGAATTTATGCGCCTCACCAGATCTGTTTCATTACTGAATAAATGATTTTCCTCTTGTCCCCTCTCTGGGATCTTTCCTCCCCTCTCTTCAGAATATTTATGATCATCTCACATGGAAGAGCTAATGCTCTTCCATGTGAGATGATCCATAGTCCCCCTAGGTCATCCCTCAAGGGGATCTGATTAAACTCTAAAACTTAAATAATGGAGATGGACATAGAACATAGAATCTGTGGCAAAAGGATTCGGAAAAGCCATAAAAATCCTGTGATCAGTCATATTACCCAAATCCCAGTTTATTCGCGTAATGGCCCAAGTACTGCCCATCTGATCACAGCAACTAAGTGTAACTAGCTGCATGGTGGGACTGAAACCCAGCAGTATAGGGGGTCCCTGAGGACCGGGGTTGAGAACCACTACCATTAGAGGCTTGGCTTAGTCATCCAGTCACCATCACAGTGCTGCAAAAAAATGTCTCTCTTGTCATCCAGAGAGTGCTTCTCCTAGGTGGGCGGGAATGATCAACATTTAGATCATCTGCAAATTCAGTCAGAGCTGTCAAGTCAGAGTTTCTAGTTAAATTGGTCAGAGAGGCAGAGAATGGAGATTGCCTGGATTGATGGAAAGATGAATGGGGCAAAAGGAGATGGTTGAAACCAGTTGGACAGGGGTAAGTGTTGGACTGTGATAAGAGATGTCACATTTTGCCTGCATGATCAAAAATGATTCATTTTCTCAAGGACATTGTCCAAGATGTTTTGGAGACTCATGAGAAGATTAGATAAGATTCATACTCGGAGATATTAGTCCCATGTGATGTATGACATGAGAGGTCTGTTTTACCTGTCATGATCAGTCCCCACGGTGTTGGGGTGGGCATGGACTTAGATGTAGCTTGGGGGAGATTAAGGCCGGATGTCTTTCCTGACACCCTACAGTGGGTTTGAACCCGCTGCCTCTGGTTTGTCAGTCCCTGAAGCGCATGATGTATCACTGAGCTACCCTGGCCCCCATGTGATGTACAAATAAGCATATTTCTATAGTTAGGTTTGTGTGTGTGTGTGTGTGTGTGTGTGTGTTTGTGCGCGCGTGCATGCATACATCCATCTTCTTTTCTATTTGAGTGTACAGATATGTCTCAGAATCATTTCAACTGTGAGATTGTGCTAAACACTGCAGCCAAAAAGGAGAAGTGTGTAAAGAGTTAGAGGAGGACAAGTTTCAGACTGATCTCATCTCAGAATGAAACCATGTGTAGTGCATATCTTCTAATACCTCGGACAGATATGCTGCAGCATGTCATCCCGTTTTGTTCCAGATTAGTCATTACCACCTGTGTCGGCCAGATTAGCCATGTGGCACCACTATGATGTGCTTCACACTCACAGCACACTTCAGGCTCTTTGCTACCACTCATGTCCACACTGCCACTGCCGCTTTGGTTCACTTTCCTAACCCGCCTCTGTAATCTGTGCTTTATTCTCAGTTTTCCTTTTGAGGCGATAAAAATAGCCCCTAACCCCCCCGGAAAACACAGAGATTTCTGACACGCAGCTGTAGGATGCCACCATCGGTCATGGGGCGTCACAGGCTACCTCGGTGCAGTCATATTGTTTTGAGGGCATCGTTCGTCTTGTTGATCCGTTCTTAGGCGTGGTCTACTCCCCCCCCCACCATTCACTCACAGTCTTCACTTGTCAAAATGGGTTTGGAATTTCACTGCGATGCAGGGAAGAGGAGAGACAGCAGGACTGTACAGGTCGCGGAGTGACGGTGGGAGTTGTCTCTTTGTTCCATTGGCTTTGAGCCTTTGCAGACGTTGCGCAACAGGCCGTGGAGACCGGAGAGGTTAGGGTTAATGAACACCGCATATGCCACTGGCTAACCTCAGAGCTAGGCGTGGTGAGCATTTGACTGTGTACATGTACGTGTGCGACATACGATTGTGTATGTTCGTTACACACGGCTGCCTCTGCGTGTTTGTGTGAGCGAGCTTGTCTGTGTGTCTTTGTGTGCAGACATTGGCTTAGCCACTAATCTGTGTGTGACCTCTGGAACACCTGGGCAAGGCCACGGGAGCGAAGAAGGGGACTGTCTTGACTACATAGAGGCGTATGATGGCAGAACACACAGGCTTGAACGATGCTTATTGCAAATCTATTTCTTTTGACATCCTTCAGCTGCTATAGGATCACACCATAGGACACATTAATGGTACCGTCCCCCCCCTCTGCTTGATTCCTATTGGCTGCTGATGTTTTGTACACATGAGTTAGCCTCACAAACCGTGAGAGAGACATACGGGGGGAAATGGGCTTGTTGTGTGTTTAATGTATAGCAGGGAATGAGGGCGGGGCCACGGCCAGGTGGACAAGCCAGGTGTTAGCGGGTTTGATCCCGCCACAGGGCGTAAGGAAGAGCATCAGGCCCTAAGCCCCCAAGGTCCACCTAAGGCCATGTCCGCCCCCACAACATGGGGACTGATCATGTTTGTGAAAACGGAGCTTTTCAGTGAGGGAATGAGGGCTTGACCACACTGACCTATGGGAGTGACATGTCCACTATTACATGTCACAGTTAGTCCCCATGTTGGTGGGGGGTCGTGGACTCAGATGTAGCATGGGGGATTAAGGCTTCGTGCCCTTCCTAACCCCCCACGATGGTTTTGAACCTGCAACATCTAGCTGGTCAGACCTCTACTACCATGCTACCGCAGCCCTCTTGAACACACTCACCTATAGGGGTAGCTGTGAGTATTTAGCGTGGAATGAAGATTACAGAGGGGTCTCAGTGAGAGAATGTTTACCGTTATCCTCAATTGAATAGAGACTGCAGTCATACTTTAGTCACACTGCTAGCGTAAGACTTTTAATGCATCTTTTAGCCACAGGAAACCCAAAGACCTCAAGATTGTGTACACGTGGAGCCTATGACAAACTGAATGTGCTGTTCCGGGGCCACTTTTGATAGGTCGGCCTGTTATTGTGTTGTAGTATTCTGGGCACGTAAAGAGAAATTGTTCTCCCAATCATGCACATTTCATGTTTACCTCTGTGACATATCCATGTGCAACGTTGTGCACATGGATATGTCACAGAGGAAAGTGTGTGTGTGTGTGTGTGTGTGTGTGTGTGTGTGTGCTCTCATTGAAGAAGCCTGGGGAGAAGGAGTGCTGTTAACTGGGCCACTTGGATAAGCCATGCAGAGCTAATGAGGTAGAAATGTGTAGGGCAGTAACCTCAGGAAACCACTTGTGGCCACACAAATGCATACGCACAAACAGTTGTTCCCAAATGCTGTCACACTCCTCGAGATTTTATACCCTGTGCCACACTTCGTTGGGTTAATCAACAACAAACATACACACACACACAC